>JAGFPH010000147.1:569028-598945 GCA_018207615.1 Philaenus spumarius
CAAATAAGAACCAAAATAAATAAATACACAGATTTATTGTGTTTTTTCTGTTTTTTTTTGTATTGGGTCATAATAAACAATTTCATTAAACTTCCAAAATTAATAAAAGTTGGTACGTCGGTTTTTTAGTTTTATTTGACTTAAAATGTTAATATTATAGATTTTATAATAATAATTATTGATATTTTGTGTAAAGAATTATTTAAAGATATTATCACTCAAAGTATCTGAGCAACAATTACTTATAAAATTATTTTATTAACTTTGATTTGTTTTTATTAAATAGTTGTGAATATAAATATTTTTTCTGTTGCTTAACCTTTCTTTTTACTTAGGCCAGTTGGACTAATGAAGACGGGAAGGAGCAGGTAAATAGCCAATAAGTAGTTGAATAAACTGGGATTGTAGTATTATTGGCAATACAGACGTCATTGGCCTTGTGACAAACTTCAGCCTAAATTCAATATGTAAAAGAAAAGTCCAGCTTTGAGACAAACACAGAAAAATCTTTTAATTGAATTCCAATCCGGGAACTGGTCGTGAGTTCTTCCGCAGCGCGTGCTGAATGGCCTGGGAACGCGGTTGCATGGTTCACTTCCCACGCTGTGTGCAAGTTGAGCAAACTATTCCTTTGCTTACTAACAGCACATTGCGGTACTATTGTGATAACTAATTATTTCTGTATTAGGCGCACATGTTCTCAGGAACTCCATATAAGTGACAATGGACACTGTGAGCAAGGTGTCATTAGCGGAAGGTTATTTTGGATGCGACTGTAGACCTAGGTTGTCTAGCCAATTGTATGTGCTAGTGGGTATACGAGATCTCATCAAATAACAAAACAGAACATATTAACGATAATAATTAATTTTGTAGTCATCATTTGACTAAACACGCTATATTTGTTATTAGGAGAAGTACTCTTTATTATTTATTTATGCTTGCCAAAAATAAAAATATTACAATCCTTGATAAAAATCGGTGACACATTATATCTACTACGACGATCAGATTATATCAACAATTTAAAAACAGTTAAAAACAAACAGTTTTCCATATATTTTGTGGTAAACTTTAAAATTACATTTTGCCCCTGTGATGATGATAACCATGTTTTTGAAGGTGGCATACAAGTTTAAATAAATAACATTGTTTATTATTTAATTGTGTCAATGAGTTTTGTGATAAACAAATTCGTTTATTTTATTTCAAAACTCCAACCAGGAAAGGCTAGAAACTATTTACAATTTGTATAATTCTTTCGTAGCTGTTTTGTTTTATAGGGGGATGTTTTTTTGTTTTGTTTTGTAGGCCATTATTGGTTTAATTCTAAAACAACTGGATTTTTACTACTGGATGGCATGTTAATAAAGACTGTGGATTACAAATAAATTCGAAGGTTTTATTACGAGTATAATTATAAAAGAGCGGGTAGCCTCAAGAAGCGAATCTAGTGAACGTACTAGTGGAGATAATATGGAGTGTAAATAATTTAATTTCTATTAAATCATTTAAGCGAAAGTACGCAGCTAGATATACAAGAAATATAGATATGCAAATAAGTTAGGATACACAAATATACTTTCGGTTGCTTATAAAACTAAGCTGTTGAAGAAAATTGAAATACAAATTGTGTTATAGTTTAAATAAAACGAAGGAAAACAAGCATAACATTAAAAGTAACAGAGAGTGAACTTGTAAACAAGAATGAAAGTCAGAAAGTTAGGGATAGTGATCACACTCAGAGAAAACAGACGTGAACATCTTAAGTAATAAAACTACTAGTTTACCGACCGTATTGAGAATTTAATTAACTAAACAGATATCGGAATAACTAGAGCAAGGAGACACTGATCTAAGTTAACTTCTCGCATGGGTTACACGCTTGTGTACATTAAATAAAGAAAACAAAGTTATGATTATTCTAACTAGTTATACTATTGGTGCAAGATCTAGACTTGATGGTGCAAGGTAAAGTTTCGGGCTTAACAGCTTGAACGGCTGATAAATATAGGATTTATTAATTTAAATCACACATGAAAATCTCGAAGATAATTAAAAAACGGATATAGGAGACTATTTAGCTGGTTTCCTAAAATGTTTAGTCATTTATTAATTTAAATGTGTATCGTATAGATCTCTAGAAAATAATTAAAAATGTATATATAGGTGACTGTTTTGTGGTTTTCCTTTAAATAATTAAGCAAAATACTTAATTTTATATATCTTAATCACCGAGAAAGTTTTCAATCACTTTATAACAAACATAAGTCTTGATTGATTCGACATAACACACAATGCTCCTTGATTCATTTAAAGGAAAACACACAAAACTGTACAACATAATCTAACCAAAGCCTTCAGAAATAATAGCATATTGAAACATTTTGATCAAAATGTAATGGACGTTCGGAAGATAGAAACCAATCAACTGACTTTAATTTCACCGGAGCAGATACTAATTACAGAATGAACGAAAATTGTTTGATTAAAACCCGATTTTGACAATCGCCCGTGACGAGGCAGTAGCTCTAACCTTTAACCATTTACTCATTACTATTACATGACAGAATACGTGAATAATTATGTCTAATTATACAGTAAAGTCTTAGCTTCGTGCCCGCTCGGGATCAAAATGTTCTTATTAATGCAATTTACTGCAAGGAGTTAATTTATCCTTTCGGATTAAGGCCAAGCACAAATATTGCACAATCATTGACATACAAGCTGGTATTGTCTAAGTGCATAAAATGCAATCATATTACCAAATTCAAATTACCCTTTTCGGATGTGCTGCTCCTTCACTATATTTCATTTATTCACAGTACGAATTATATTATCCACAAACTTGATTCCTACCATCACAATTTATCTCAGAATTTTCATTAATTATAATCATAAAGTTTTGTGCCTGACGATTAACACAACAATTCCAATAGTTTCTTTTAAATTGCACATTTAATTCATAGTAAAATATTAAATTGTGTTTACAAATATTGACTCTGTAAAATATTAACAAAAACGTTATTGATTTCTCAAAAATAATCGATATGTTGGCAGTCGATTACTTAAGTTTGATTAAGTTTACTTATGGGAGGGTGTTTCCAAAATTCGTTCGACTGTAGCAGAGTTGAGTAATTAGATTCGTTTTTTTATGGTAATATTCAAGTTAAACACTAATTTATCTGAAAAAGTATTCAAGTTGTATTAAATACTCTTCAATTTGATCCAGACATTTTATATGACCATTGGGGCTATAATTTCTCCCACATCATTAACCCAAACTTCATTGTGAACACCATTTTTGGGGTTCTGTTCATCAAAAGAAAAAATCGAAACCTTTGTAAGATAACTAATTTATCTGTCGATTTTATTAAAACGAATAAAGCAATCATAGTAAAATTTAGTATATTTTACTTAGAAAGCATGCTAACCAACATAATATATTAAAATAATGATGACAAAAAATAATGCAACTAAATTTTCGAAAAAAAATAGTAGTCCTAGTGGATGCACTTAGGACAATTTTAGGAGATTTAGCAGTGGCGCACCGAGGATTTGGCTTGGGGGGGGGGGGGGGGGGGCTAAGCTCAGGCAATGACTACATATTATATGTAGTCATTGGCTCAGGTCAGAATATTTATATATATATTCAACAAATCCTAAACGGATGAAAGTTCTTTAACCTATCACAAAGTCTGAAATATTATATATTTCTTTAAAGTGAATGATGATGGACTTGAGTCAGACAATAGTGCAATATAAACATTCTTTCCGCAAGATCACCCCGCACTGACCTTGAGTGACGATCTAGCCAGCACCCCAGCGCTCTGCCTTTTAGGGCCACGATATACGATCGCTGAAAGCACCGCGTTTTCAACGTCGCGTTAATGTCTGTTTAAGTTGGGTAAATGGAACTACTGTGGGCCATGTTCACGAACGCTATCAACGCTAGCGAATTTAAGTTAACCGGGCGTTGAGCGTTGCCAACGCGGATTGACGCGGGCGCTATAAACGCCGAACAAAGTTATATGGAGCACAGCTACCAAAGAGGCCACAGTAGAATAACTACTAGAAAGTAGTTATTTTTTATTTTAAAGTGATTATTGTGTACTTCAAAATGTACACGAGCGAGCCGAGTCGATTTTTCCCACGCTCTGACAGCATACCGGATCGGGTCGATTCGGCTCCGCTCCACGCGGGTTGGGTATAGATATAGCCACAGGTCAAAACCAGAAAGAACGTTCGATCTCTTCCACTGTTCGTCCATGATAATTTTGCAATTCATGGTAGTTGTGATGAGGTGGAATGCGCGCGCATTCTTCCGACACATGGCGGAACGGTGCGGGTCTGTTCCGAAATGTGCTACGGATTTCCGCGACGGACCGGGTCGGCTTGACTAAGCTCAGCTCGTGTAAGTATAGCTGAAGCTTGATACACGATTTGAAAGCACTGGGTGTGTACTCCACCGTCTAGCTCTCCTGATACACAATTCCTCATATGTTTCTACTATTTGTAAAACACCTAGACAGAATGACTGAGTTTTCCATTTTCTAAGTGAAGAACGCAACGTTGACAAAGCTTCAAAAACGCTGTGTATAACACGGGACCCACGTTACCAACGTCGCGCTTTCAACATCCCGTATAACTTGGGAATTTAACGGCCGGTTTTCAGCGTTATCAAAGCGGCGCTAATCAGTGCTCGCATACCGTCAACTCATGAACCAGACCGCCGAGACTCAAACATCACTGAAAGAAAATCGTGATTGTGTAGTGTAAAAACCATATTTATTTAAAAAAGAACGATTATTTTTTCGTGATCACATCACGAAATTAATCATAAACAATGTAATTTTTAATTGAATATCGACTACGTATTCAACGATCTTACTAAAAAGACCTTCTGGGGGGGGGGGGGGCAGGTCCCGTTCGTCTACCCCCGTCGGTGCGCCACTGAGATTTAGTACAGTTATTTAGTGTAGGTTATACTCAGAACCGAAATATATTTGATCACGCATTTTTAGTGGTCAAATTTGGGTACTAAAAACATTATATTTAATAATATTGTCATTTAGATAATCGGTTGAAATATATTTATTTAAGGAAGTCAAAACTATTATTTTTCTTGGAGGATACAAGATCTTGTACTTACTAACAAGGAATTCCCTGAAATGATGCTAAACCACATTTCCCATTATTTCTGAAAGTACTGCTGCTAAAATTTAATAAACCTATTAATTTTATCGGTTAAGAAAATGTATATAACAAACTGTTTTTTATTAAAAGGGTGTATCGCAATATGGTTTATACCGGGAGCGTCATTAATTTTATGCTCTTCACTATGAATGTATAATTTATTTCTACGATGGTTATCGTTATTGGTTTGATGGTTGTGTCGGTAATAGAATACATGACGTTTTAATGTCAAAAACTTTCTTAAGTACGACTGGCTGTACGGAAAAATTGGTGTAAAGTCAAACTTACACTGTACATTAGAAAGCCAATTTTCCACTTACAATAATGTTGTATAGAATTCATGATTAAGTACTAATGAAGTTGTGTTTTTCCTTTTTGCATTGAAGGAGATTTCAAATTTACCGTTTGTTTTGTCTGGTGATTAGTTCTCCTGCACGCAAGTGACAAGTTCTTAGTTCGATTCCTATTGAGACTGATTAAAAGTGTTGAAGTGTTGACAAAGTATCTTGAAAAAATCTGTGGCATGCAATCGGTAGCGAGTTCAAGTTGACAGTTATATAAAACTATTCTGGCGGAAGTTATCTGACTGTAAAGAAAGCATACCTAACCTTATACATTTTTGTAAAAACCCCTGGATCATGTTTAAAAGAAATAAACAAACATCAAAAATGTTGTCAAAACTGTGAGTGTTATTGAATTTGTGGCAATCTTTTGAAAACTGTTAAACAATTTTCAAACAAATAGAACAATCATCGTATTTTATTTTTTAATGTATCTTTAAACATGTGACGAAGGAAAAAATAGTTTTCAACAAAGGTTTTGTATTTTACGTACTTTAAAAAAATAATAAGAAATGTTTGATTAAATATTGTTAAAATTAACTATGGGCTAAACTTAAAATAAACATTTATTTCTTATCTTTCTCTGACTGTATACCGGAAAAAAGGTATTACATCATAGTTTTTACGACGGATGTAAAATACATGTTATGACATTTTATCTAGTTAGTCCCCAAATCCAAAGACCGGTTAGATGCTGGTTATATCAGCCATTAAAACATGAGAGTATCCGGTGTATTCGAGAAGAGGTTATGTAAGAAGATGAAGGCCTGACTCTTTGTATGTTAATATAAAGAAAGCTAGTCCTTACTTTCATCCGAGTAAACTTTGCCTCCGAGCTACCAAATATTCCAAAGTCATCTTCTCACTTGTTATCCTTGTCTACTACGCAAGAAACAATCAGTGTCTACGACGATACAGCATGGACGTGCACTCGAGAGAAACTGTTATATCGAGGAAGAGGTTAGGTGATACGTAGATAAGTAAAACTGAGACATAAAAGGAGTAAATAGATGCACATTTTCCTCAAATCGTGAGGAAATTTTGCTGGATTTGAATTTATGTCAGTATATTTTTATTAGGGGTCATTTACATTCAGTTGAGATGCAATTTATTTTGCATTACCAGAAAAGGTATTTTCAATTTTTAATTATTCAATTTATTGAAGTTAATTGATCACGAGATTAGTACGTTTGAATTTATATTTATAAAACATATTGAGTAAAAGTAATTTATAAAAATATTATTGTATATTATAAGTAAAGGAGAAATAAGAAAAACATTAGATGCACGTTTTCGCTTAATCGTGAGTGAGTCTAGATACATTTGAATTAATGTAATTTTTTACTGTTCATTTGCTCTCAGTGGTAATAAATACGGGACAAGGTTATCATTTTGTTTAAAGTTTGTTTATGAAGATTGACTAAAAGGAATTTCTATAGAGTTTGCAAAAATTGTATTAACTTATTTGTTTTTTTTTTGCCTAAGGTAATTTTGTTTTACAACGAAATTAATCTATTATTTTATATTATAATTTGCTATTTCATTGATAAATATTATGTTCTATTTATTTTTTTCAACTTTAGTAATCATAAAATAAAATACAAATCTTTTCCCAAATTTGCGTTTACAGAAAATATATTTGCAAATTTAAATTGTATTACTTTGGATCTACTTAACGTTTTGTTGTGAAAGTATACATTTTGAAATCTATTATTTAAAATACATTTATAAAAGTAGTTATTACGAAAATTACTACTTTATATCATAATAAAAAATTAAGAAAGAAATAAGAAAAATGCACATACAAATAGATGCATATAAATATAATCAGAAAACATCTACCGTACCTATTATGATATTTTCTGTGACTATTTATGGGAGTTGAATATTTATGGCAGTTGAATGATTTAGAGTAAAGGGAGCACATTGCATTTTTGTAAAATGCAGCACCTATCTCATGACTCATCGTTTGAAAATTATTCTTTTTCATAAACAAATAATAACACATAAAATGTCTCTAAGAAACTCCAAACTAATATTATAATCCAATGAAACGTATGAATTTTCCGTACATTTTTAAATTTTCTCTAAGAATTGTCATAATATTGAAAAGACAAAGTTGAATCTTTCCTACATTTTTCTAAAAGTCCTCTTTTTAAAAGCAACTGAAATAAAACAGTATCAAATTACAACAATTCCCTTGTTATCGTCTCAGTAAAATGAACCAGTTAGTTACCCAATTACTTTTAAACAAATTTTACATGTGTCTCTTTTTTAAATATACCATTCATATGATATGTCACGAAATAGAAGAGACCACAAAAAAGTTGCCCAATTACCTAGTTTTCAAAGATGGACTAAATTCCTAACCCCAGTAAAAGTCACAGAAAGTATTATAATAGGTACATCGAAAGTTTCCCTTTTATATTTGAAGCAGTTTGAATATAGAAAGGTGTTCCAGAATCTACTTTACACTCTGTGTAGTGTAAGAAGATATGCAAGGATACGGATTCAAGTAGTGCTTATTTTAATGTTAGCTGCTTGATTCGTTCAAGTTTATAAGTTAATAGGGGAAACCACACGCCAACCCCGTTGGAACCTTCTAAACACTTAATAATGTTATGTTTTCTTTATAATAAAAGTGTAAGATTAATAATAACCCCAAAGCTAAGATGGTAAACAATGTTAAATGTTCAAATCAAATTATTTCGTATATTTCATTGCAGTAGTTATAATAATGGTTAAAAGAACCAGCAAGCTCAGGGCTACACTTTAAAACCATAACCTAAAAGATAGAAATACAAAAATAATTAATTAAAGTTTGAAATCAGCTCAGCTGTTAATGGAAATATTGGGGCAAACAGCTATTTTAGCTGGTATTTTATTCAATTGGTTGCTATGGTAATAAATGTAAATACATGTGTTGGTTTATCAGTCTAGGCGTAACCTAAGAATTTTTTCGACTAAATTTTAAACTATTGGAATAAAAAAAGGTTTTTATCGAAATGAAGTATAGAATACGTTACTCAGGGATACTGTAGCTTTTTATTAATAAAACTATATTTTTTCAATCGGTTCAGTAGTTTGAAAGATTAGGGGGCTACATAAAAAAAAACTTTACCTGTTTATAATATTAGTATAGACTAGTGTTTCGCTATTGCTTGATTTTAGTATACTAGTAGTTCTGTGAACAGTAGACCTAACTCGTTGAAATAACAAATGTGGTGTTGAGCTTAGGTTTCTTTATAATATTAGTATAGACTAGTGTTTCGCTATTGCTTGATTTTAGTATACTAGTAGTTCTGTGAACAGTAGACCTAGCTCGTTGAAATAACAAATGTGGTTTTGAGCTTAGGTTTCTTTATAATATTAGTATAGACTAGTGTTTCGCTATTGCTTGATTTTAGTATACTAGTAGTTCTGTGAACAGTAGACCTAGCTCGTTGAAATAACAAATGTGGTGTTGAGCTTAGGTTAAAAATAGTGTGCCAGTAAGGAAAAAAGCAGAATTTTTAGCCACTGAATCGTTAATTATTTTGCGATTCCCGCGATTTCAGGGTTTTTAGTTTTCATTTTTTTCTTTTCTTGAGCTTTAACTGCTAAAGATTTTCTTTTAGGGGACATTGTGTTTTATGTACGTTAATAATGCGTAAGGTAGCTACAAATATCGTTTTATTGAGGGAAAACGTAGAATTAAATATTTACATACTTAAATAACTAAAAATTTACAATGTATTTACAGTTTCATATCATATTCCAATATTAGAAATAATGAAAACAAACGATGTTAAAGCGTCGTGATAGTGACCTAACGTTGTCCAACGGTCATTTTTTGTATGACCTTTATCTCCGCGGGGTTTCATCTCATTTTTTAATTCAAGTAAAGCTAAGTCAAATACTTTTATAAAATAATAATTTACAAGTGTACAGTTCAATTCTTTGATTTATCCTCTACACTTTCTTATAATAATATGACATTTTTGGGCAAAGGATATATTCCTAAATTACTATTCAAAACAGGCCTAGTTTTCTTAGCAGTCTTGTAGTAGGAACATAAAAACTGGTGTTTTCAAAAAAAGAAATTTGAAATTGATAAATATTTTTATGCAGTTCTATTTAGAACTAAATTACGAAACTCTTTTACATTTATGAACAAAATTACAAAAAATGTTTACTACTTTTTATGTAGGCCTAAAGTTGAACTTTTTCCTTTTGTTACTGAACATCTTGGTTCTTGAGCTAATAACTTTGTTAATTTTACTTCAATAATTTTTTTTACTGGCATATATGAATTCTATGAACCTTTATCTACAAAAAAGCTACGGAACACTTTTGAATTGGTTTAAAATAAACGTATAAAAACATGGTTGAAATACAAAAACTTGGACGATTTTTAACAAATTTGAAGTTTACGGGCATTTTGTGAGCTTAGAGATATGGAAAAAATCAAGAATTAAATTTTGTTGAAAATATAATTTGTTACTCGCAAAATGTTATTAGTTTTTAAATTCGACTTACGGTTAAGCCACAAACTGGCTTTAGAAAAAAACTTATACTGAGAGAAACGGTCCGGCCGCCATTTTTATTTTATTTAAGAGGTTAAAAATAAAAAATGGAAAAACCCGCATATACACATGGCTCGGCCTATGAATAAAGAACATTCATGCAAAAAATCATCAAAATCGGTCAAGACGTTTGGCCGTAATCGTGAGACAGACAGACTCACAGACACACAGATGAAATGCCGAACGGTCAAATTAAAACTGAGACCTCGCTTCGCTCGGACAATAAATAAATACAGTACTTAGATTAAATTAACAAACAAAATTTAGTGAATGACTTGTGGTTAAAACAATATTCTTATGATTAGGAGAGGCAGTAGAGCAAGTTTTAAACATATGTTTGTTAAATGTTATTGCAATTTATTTTATATGGGTAGCGATCAAATTTTAATTTATATTTAATGTTAAAGGTCGTTAACACATTTCATTACTTTGACTTAGGTAATCGAATTTTAAATGGCTTTTTATATCACTTAATAATATTACACAAATTTAGCTTTATAGCTTGTAGGATGTTAGTAGGCTATAATTTATTAGCGAATTTCCATAGGAAAAATGAGCTATTGCAGTGGCTCTTATGGTGAGACCCAAGGTCGGGAGTAGGAAATGAGCACCGATCATGGTCATCAGAACACGTTTTGGGGTGTCATTAAAATTCATATATATATATATATATATATATATATATGTATACATATATGTAAATGTGTTCGCACTCTAGCGGCCGCATTTTAAGTCCGATTTGGTTTAAATTTGGTAGACATGTTGGTTGTCTATGTCGCTCGGACGAGTTTGTTAGCCAAAAAAATCCGACAACCAGAAGTACATTTTTTGACCGGAAGTAACTATTTTTTTAGATTTTTACTACGAGAATGTAACTTTTTTACAGATTTTTTTCTAAAAATATAAATATAAGATGTTATTCTGCACATTTTGTTTTTTTACGCGACCTTTTAGCTAGCTTGGTTCCCCCAAAATCGACCAAAACGTAAAATACCACAAAAGTAGGCCTACTCGGTTCGAAGCCACGAGGTACAAACTCGCGAGGCCACTAGGAGGAAACAAATTCTACTAATATAATGTGTACACACAAGGAAAGAGTAGAGAATTTGATAATTTCAGAAAGATTTCTTTAACTTGAAACAGAAGGGTTATAGTGACACTTGTCACTATATTTTAAGAAATATTGTGAGAGAAACTGGGATAAAAATGTTCATAGATCAATTAATTAAAAAGAAAACGGAAAATAAAAAATAACACTTACTTTATAAAACAAAAAATTAGCTAAAAATAAGAAATCTCTTTTTTAAATTAGGCTATTCAGCAGGGAGTTAAAAAAGTAGTTACCTGGGAAAAAATTTGATCTTAAGCCACCATCTTGGAAAATGGTAGCCAAATTACAAATAACATTCTTTTTCAAGACGTTATTTTTAAAAACAAGCATGGTTCTCTAGAGAAATAAACCAAGTGTGTTGCTTTGTCTCATTTTTTAATTGCTGCAGCAGGACCTAGGTCAGTTTTGTCACCCATATGAATACAAGCAATTCGGATCCATGCAGCTGTTGGACGTTTTATCCTCTCTAATAATAATAATAATAATAAAAATAATACAACAAATGTATAATAAATTTTATTATAGTAAAAAAACGACCCATTAACTTTAACTCACGGATGGTGTGGAAGCTAGTACAATGAAAAAAATAAAAAATAATACAAAACAAATAATGGCAATAATAGTTCAATAATATAATACAAATTATAATAAATAAATAATTCATCAATTTCAGGTAAATAGCTCATTCATGTGGTTTTTATAAATACACAACACATAAGATTGCACTTAACTCAAAAATATTTATTTCACAAAAAAAAAAAATTGAAACAAATCTTTTAGAGAATTGAATTCTTTATAATTTTGTGAACGTGATTTTTTTCTAGGACGCACCCAACTGAAGTTATTTGGAAAAAAACCCATAATTTGGCCACCTTTTTCCAAGATGGCAGCTTAAGCTCAAAGTGGTAGGGGTCGCAAACTTAGTATGGTTTTTATGGTGTCAAAATGTACTACATTACCAAGTTTCATATCTCCCACATTTTTCCAGGTAAGTACCTGTTGTCTGGGCTAAATAAATTTGTTAAAACTTATAATCGGAAAACATATTTCATGAGCAACTGATTTAGTATAACATGATATAATATGGTATAACTCTCCAGAGCTAAAGAAATAATGCGAATAATAGAGTCTGACTTCTTCAAGTTTGGCGGAGAGCCTTAAGTGTAATCCATTGACAACTTTATTTACCAAAAGATATTTCTAGCAGACTATCCACTTGTCACTGATGGACTAGTTGATACAGCATCATTTAATAAATCTACCTCATGGCACGTCACCGTGACATGCTGTGACCCAGTTAGCCCCAGTGACGTCACAGTCTGAGAAAATCTACACTTTGCACAATAGTTCCAGATCCGTCAGTTCCCACGGGTGAGGTAATATTTACATATATTTAAAATATTAATTTGGAGGCGGAAATATGGGCGTGTGTTTGAAAACTCCATCAACTTTGTCTTTAGCCATGTTGATACATATATTGTTCGTGAAATTCGTTCTGAATTATTATTTTTGTTTACAGCAAAAGATTGGCTTTGTAATTGAAGAAGTACGAAAATATGCATATATTAAATTTATATATATACAATTACAACTAGTCAATGACTATCTAGCAATATTTTTCTAACATAGTAGGCTGTGTGGTGAAAATATGTCCAGTGTCGCACTTCACAATACAATACACTCTGAGCATATGTAGTTCTTATATAATTTACACTAAGTCATTTGGTTTCGCTCTTTTTAACCTCCGCACTAGTGGTACGTTGCTGAGCAAATGTGCTACCTCGACATTCTGATGGCCATGGAGTCTGCTCGCATGTTTTCTAGCAAACCTTTGTACATCTTCAGATACTAATGGCAACTTCAATTCCCGATGGATATCTACATTGCGGATATACCATGGTGCTCAATACTGCGAATCACTTTGTTTTGAAATGTCTGTATTACTTGGATGTTATTTTTTTTCGCGCATCCCCACAACTGAATGTCATATGTTCATACGGATTTTAATACTTGCTTATACAGCAGCAGTTTATTATGCACGGACAATTCGGAGTTCCTTCCAAGAACCCAGTGCATTTGTCCGTACTTTAGTCCAAGCTGTTCACGTTTCTTTTTCACATGTGCCTTCCAACGAAGTTTTGCATCCAGGAACATCCCTAGGTACTCATTAGCATGTGAAACAATTTGTTGATTAGTTATCACTGGCTGATACACATAGTACTTATCCGTAAAGTTGACATGAGTAGACTTTCCCTCATTCAGCTTATGCGCCATTTCTTGGTCCAGCTGCTAACACTATTTACAGCTGATTGTAATTTGTCAGTAGCTGTTTGTATGTCATGTCCAGTAGCAAGTAGAGCAGTGTCGTCAGCGAATGTAGCTGTCAAAACCAAATCATTTTTTGGAATATCACTAGTGTATAGCAAATAGAGAATGGGCCCGAGGACGCTACCCTGAAGGTAAATCGGATAAATAAGATTTTAAAATTTCACTCATTGCAATATATTAAATAACGTAAAATAATTTTGGTATACATTTACTTTGGTTTTACTAGTATTATGTATTATTATATGGCTAATTATGGTTTTTCTATAACTCAATACAAATTTTAATGGGGATTTATGTTGTTATCAGAAAGCAGATTAAAGAGCACATAATTATGAATTTACGTATTATGTAATCTCAAGTACTACACACCTATGACCAAACATGTCTTCGAAATCTCTTGAATATCTTGGGTTCACCTCATCCTGGACAACTTTATTCTAAATGCAACTACTTCAGAAATCTACATTCTGTTATGTTCTTGGCAATGTTCGTTCCACTTTCTCGTCTATATCTATACCAATATTATAAAGAGGTTAATTTGTTTGTTTGTAGGGAGTAATCACTGGAACTACTGAACCGACTGAAAAAGTCTTTTTACTAATAAAACGCTACACTATCCCTGAGTATCATAGGCTTGAATTCATGTTGATTTAAAAGTTGAAACAACCCACAAAAGAATGAATATTAATTGTTATACATTACTTAAAGCTAGAGAACTGACATATTGAACATAATTTTTTACAAGATACATAAAAAAAGTAAACCAGATTTGCATTTTGTTACGTACTGCTAAGGCGTGAACATTTGATAAAAAACCCTAAGACAGTAAATATTAATTGTTATACTTTCTTATAGCTAGAGAGTTGACATTTAATACACTTACTTCTTTCAATATACTTGGAAAAATAATCTAGATTTGTTTTTCTTCGAGTGCTGCTAAGGGGTAAAAATGAAATAACAACAACTAAAACAATAAAAAATATAGATTCTGCTAACTTCCCTCAAATCTAGAAAACAGAAATTTTTCACTTATTAATTTTTTTGAAGTATAGGGAAGAAATAATAAAACACGCAATTTAAATAGTTGCGTCTAATGGGTGATTGGGGTTAACAGCCCCTTTTTAATGAAAATAAATTGTTATATTTGCCATGCAGCTAAAGAGCTGTTGATTGACACTTTTGTTTTATAAAAGGTAAATAGGAACAGTAATGCTCTAGCTTTTCTATTTCTTGCGTTTAATTATTGTTGAAAATTAAAAAACACCACATAAAAACAATAAATATTAATTTGTGTACAAATTAATATTTGTATACTTATCTTTAAGGTAGAGAGCTAATATGCAATACACTTACTGTATTTCAATTGATTTATTCTTGAAGTCAATTGATTTATTCTTGAAGTTGAAACAAAAATGCTATCTTATTTGTCCATTAGTATATATTTTATTTTGAAGTTAATATTAATTGCACATGTTTTGTTTATTATGAAAATAAAACCTTCCAAAGGAGTTTGAGTAATATTGTATAGTTTGATATTGAATTAAATTGGAAAAAAATCTGGAACCTTTTGTTTGGATTTCCAAGAGTTTTAAATAAATATTTAAAACTTAAAATGGTGTAAAATTATTTAATTAAATGGTGTATTTGTATACTTTCATCCGTTAAAATGTCTTTTAGTTGTTATCTAATATAAAAGATAAATAGAAAGTGTAAGCAAGCATCATTGGACTTGAGCACGAGACCACAAGTCTTTAATTTACGTAATAGGCGTGCTTAATTTTACCATGAAGATTTCTATGCGTGTCCTACATATCAGGCTTACCAACATGCTTGTATTTACACATTAAGCTTCACGCACATCGACTGCCGATTGATTTAACGGTAATGGAACTATTAATGAGATAGAAGAATAGAATATATTATATAGGAAAGGTTTTTTCTTAAGATCAATTCGTAGTCCAATTAATTGTGTATGTGTTTTATAGTTTAGGCACGTAAGGTGATTTATAACGTGTTTATAAATACGTTATATACTTATATCGTGTTTGTTAAAGTTTTCCCTTCGAATATAGTGCTTCACTTTAGATTTTTTAGATTGCCTCAAATTTAGATTGAACATTTTATAGTTTTTGTCACATCAATTATTGGTTTATTGGTGCAAATAGAGGATGTTTGGTAATTTGTTAGTATTATAATGTATCTGCATTCAGATGAGCACTAAAACCTGATAAATGAGTTTACCTGATTTTGATAAAACATTTGTGGTCTAATTTAAGCAAATGTATTTTAATCGTATTAACAAATTAAAAAATTTTGCATCTATATTAGAATTTATTTTATGTATACCAATAACATATGAAGTTAGAATTATGATAACAAAAATTAAATGATTCATATAATCTAAAAGGTTAAATGTTACTTTATTTATAATAGAATTGTTGTTAGGAAGTAAACAAACAGGCTACTAGAACAGATTGTATAATAACAGCGTTAGGATGACGTTATTTTTAACGAACCAGTATATTCCTAGAAGATTTATAGATTTCAGACTTAGTTTTCATTATGTACTCGATAACCGACGTGGACATAACCACTATTACCAGATGAAATATAGTTAAAATTTATATACCGACTCGTAGTATAGTAGTTAATATATTTAAATTAATAATTTAATTAGACTAGCTGGTTTAATCACGTAAGAAAAAACGCATCAATATATAGAACAATTAATAATAAGACTACAAATGTTCTTATTTACAAAGATATAAATAAACAAGTCTATATAAGGTATAACATGATAAACACTTACACTAATACAAAATGTAAATAATGGCGATCACGTGGTAATTTAATAAATACAAAACGCATTGAAAAACAAAAAATAAAAATGAAATATCTGACTAAGCGTAAACAAAAATGTACATTGGTATAGTACTTACTATAATACTTACAGTGTTTACTGGGGAAGCAGAATTTATAGGCACCCTCCCAGTCTGCTACATATGAAACCTGCGACAAACATTGTGTAGGTTCGAACCTAGTTTCTGGTTATCAATTTACATGCTCATACCCTGGTCCCCCGTTTTTATTAGTTTAATTGGTACAAGATAAAAATATCAAAGAAAAATGTTACAAGTTTTACTCCGATGTTCTTTGAAAGATATACAAATATTTACTTCAAGTTATTGTTAAAGTTTCACAAATTCTAACCTAACAGCTGGAATACAATTAAATAACTGATTTGTTGGTTGTTGTTTACATTATGACAGTTGTTTAGCGAAATGTTTGTCCACGCTGCGATAAGGAATGTGGATGCATGATGTTAGTCTAACTTTCTGAAAACATCTGTTTCTACGATGAGATAAACAAATTGTGTGACCACTCCGACTATATTTCAACAAAACCAGTTCTATATAAAGGGAGATGATAATCATAAATGCTTTTGCTTTTTAAAATATAAAAAAATGTGTTATATATATATATGAAGCTAGTATGGCTTAATTTGTGATTTAGGGAGTTGTTTAATTCATTAAGGGACGGTGTTTAAGAGATGTAATATGACTAAGTATTTAATGTTACGGCAATGTATATTGAGATGCTTGTGTTGTTAATTAAACATATTTCAAGTTAAACGTAGTATAATATTATGTGTTATGACGTTGCCATATAAGTTATATTTCGACAATATAAACTGATTTGATGAGTTGTCTGATTGATTGTGTTTTTTTATCTTGGCAAAATTAAAATAAATACCAATAACAAAAATAACACTATAAAATTTAATATATCTACCGATAATCATATACAATCAGAATGTTATAACAGTTCAACACAACAATAAATATGTAATAATACCTTACAATGAACACAGCAAAATCCTATCAATAAAAAAATAACTTTATTTACTAGTTCTCTGTATATGATTATTTTAAACGAGTTTATGTTTAAATGTTTTATTTATTTGGAAATGCAGTTTTAGAACCTGACCGTGTATTCTCAAAACTACTAACGACCAGCTTTTCCTAAAGTGTGCTCATAGAAGCTATATAAGTTTAAAAGTGTCAAGGGATTAAATGTAGAATATGTGTGTTTTCTTCTAACACATACATTCTTAACCAAATTAAAATTGTTAAAATGTGTAATTATAAATTAAATATTGTAAAATTTCAGTAGCAAATTATAATGTATATTTAATAAGTGCTATTAAACAGTTAAGTTACTTTTACAATATACAGTAGTTAGATCACAGACTTTACTTTTTCTTTATATAAAATACGATAAACTAAAACTAAATTGTTTTAGTAACGTATTGGTCATTCTGTTAATATGGCCACTATTGGTATCGTGAAAACCATTTGATTTGTAACTAAGTTTAAATGGGAGACCTTTCTACTTTCTAGTGGCCAATAAAATCAATATTTAAAATTCTGAAAATCAATATTTTAAAGATATAAGTTTATATTTTTACTGAAATATTACACTTTTCAGATGGTTTTTAGACTATACAGATAATTTGAAAACTTTTATATTTAAAATGTTTAACAATAGCCAGCATTTTTTCAAATTTAGAATTTTAGATTGTCGGTGCTTTGCCCCTTAAAACCACAAACAAGAGAGAGAGAGAGAGAGATATAAAACAACAGAAACTCAGGATAGGAGATAAAAAAATAGTTTCCATTTAAAGACACAGTAAGTGGTATGTGTTATTATATTGTACAATGCATTTTTGAAAATTATCAAGACGGATGAATGTTGTTATTTGTGGTTATCAAAGTTTCAAATAAATGCTGGAGTTTTGAGCTGCAGACCAAATTTCATGGTTGTATAGCAAGGAAGCAAATAAAGTGGTCGCGTATTGCTTTGAGGTAGTAATTTTTCAATCTATAAATAAATTAAATCAAACTCGACAAGACAATCCATGAATCGCAAGGTAATGTTTTAAACAGATGTATAGTGAAAGTTAGTATGCGTGTGACGTAATAAGTCGGGTCGCATCTCCTTGTGGGAATAAAGTCCTCTCTCTAACTTTTAAGGTGTTGTACGTTCTATTCCTAGACATGCGAGGACATCGTGAGACTTTTTACTATCTAGAGCAGAAGATTTGGCCTTCAAACTAACACTAAATGTAACTGCGATACACTTATACTCAATAGTCAACGTTCACAAAAACTGAAATATCAGTGGTTTTAGTTCAAGTATTTCAGAATTATTTTGAAATTATACCTTGAACTCAAAAGTACTGAGTGATACAAAATTATGTGTATTTTTTAAATTTATTGGAAATCCTCTTTAAATAGTTTGTTCCCAATCCAAATTAAATCTGCAATGTCATGCTGTCCCACAATATCTACCTATACTACTATTGTTTTTAAGAGTAAATTTGAAAACTATTGTAACAAATGACCATTCGAGATTTCGTTTATTTGAACTTATTTAACGTGATTTTCCCCTAAAAAAAACGGAAATCAGTGAACGTGGAGTAAATTAAAAAAAAATATTTATAACTACTGTAAAACAACCAGTACTAAAAGTTAACAATGGAGTTAAGAAATGAAAATAAAGACTGTAACGTCACCCACCCAATAAGTAGATTAAATTATTATATAATTCACATGTAGCACGGTATCTGTATTGCAGTTTGTTTTACGTAATAATTGATTTTATTGTACATAATGTTCTAGTTTTCAATTCTCTGTTAGTTAAATTGAATGTGTTAACCCATAATGGATAACAAAATGTCGGTACAAGTAGAGCTACCAATAGAGACTCCGCGACATGAATACGTTGTAGTCATCTGAAATAGCATTTCGAATATATTATATAGTATAAATGATCTAATTAAGTGTTATTGTTTTTATTTTAATGACAAATTATTTAAGATATTAAAAAATGTAAAACATTGTCATGGCTTTATACTTGTGACGAAGGCTTACATTATAAAATGTAAACCCAGACCTTACCATGCAGCATACACATGTTTACCAAAGTATCCTACATTGCAAGGTGATCAAATAGCAATATACAAATGATTACACAATTTTAAGATGGAGATCTTACACCAATTTAAATACATCTTAGAATTTAAGTATAGCGTTATGTCAAATAAGATTATTGTAATTATGATTGTTGGTACATCTCCAGTTTAAAATGTGATATCAATTAATTAAGCATTGTATATTTTACCTTCTTTTTCTTTCTATGTGTGTATTTTAAATAAATATTGTTCTAGATATTTATTTAAATCACTACTTACTATACTGGCTATCGTTCTCGTATCAAAAATAAGCAGCACTAGCTTCTCCTGGAAATCATAAGTGTGTCAAGATGAATTGATTAAATACATATATATTTATATATATATATATATATATATATATATATATATATATATATATATATATATAGAAATACAAATTTCGCAAATACACAAATAAATACAAACAATAAAATACTTCATAAACTAGTTCAGGCTGTTCTCTACTGACTTTCCTTCGGTAAAATACAAACTGGTTGAAAACTATTGAAACAAATTGCAAGACGATAAACTGTATCGGATATGTTCGTAAATCGTTTTATTGTTAACGGTTCTTCCACGTATTCTACAGTGATTATAACTGGATATTTCCGACGGTTTAGTCAAATAGCACAAAACAACTTTTTGTTTACTTATTTAACAAAAACTGTTACTTTAAGATAACCCTAACATATTGATATTACTCTTTCTGTAAACATTTCTTCAGTTTAGTGTTTTTGACTACCTTTAACGATTTAGTCAGTTTAATTTATAAAAAAACAAAGAACGACAGATTTTTATAAAACATTTCATTTTTCAAAATTAAAACTCAGTTAGAAGTAGCCGTGGACGATGTTGCCAGTCCTCAATCGTAAAACTGCAGCAAAGTTTCATCAAAATCTGATTCTAATTTTGTAGTTAAGACTAAGTAATCAAACTTAATACATTTTTATATTTTTCTTTATACTGTTAAAAGTAAGTAACCTTTACCACAAATGCTTAGTGTAGAACTAATTACATTTCGCTATATATTGTATTATTTTATAATGTCTGAAAGATTTTAAAATTTGTATCCTCTAATTACAACAAATCAACACAATAATAAATTTTATAATGTAAAATACTAAATATTTTGTACCTCAAAACCAGTTTAGACATAGATAAAATGAGTTGTATTCCTATTCTAATTTATCTATTTTATTTGTTATTATTTTTACGTTGTTCTGAACATATTTAGCCCATGTTTGTATAATATTAAAACACTTGTATGTTCATATTTGTAAAGTTTATACGAGGTAATATTTAAACGTTTAAAACTATTGTTAAATATCAGATTAGATCGGCTCTTCGATTCGATATTACAAAAGTAGCATCTCCCAGAAATATATGAAAAGATCAAAGGTCGCTACGAGAAGAATCCTTGCGATTCAGTGAAAGTAATATTCAGACGCTAATTCATTGTATCCCAGGCTATCAGGATCGATCTGTGAATTGTGTTAAAGTTCAATCTGAATTGTTTTCAATAGTAATAGTATAATCTACTAGCAGTAAGTCTTATCTTTTGGGAATTTATTGTCACAATCTGTCACGTATAAATGTTAGTATGACAAAATGTAGTTGGCTAATATTTATTGTTTGCTTTATAAGATGTGAACAACAATCGTGACATAGCTATAACTACAACGAGAGACAGACAAGAGGAATTTGTATTTTGTGTTGTTTCATATTCTAATAAATCTATTTCTTAGACTGTGATTTATAAAACGATATTTAAAAAAAATCATTTAAGATCATTAGAGAGATGAAATGAGGGGATACATGTTGTATTCACAATAAGAATATTAAGTAGTTTTACACTTTCTTTTTTTTTGGTCACAGATTTTATCAAGATAAACTAGCAGCAAAATTTATAGAACTTAGTGTAAAAACTTAATTAAATCAAATAAACTATTGAGTAAAATGTATTATTAAAATCATGCAACACGTTTTATAAGATAAAACAACAGAGTGCAGTATAGAACATTTGTGTGTGAATATTTCGTTGTTTTAATAGGATCATTACTACGTTTATGTTTTCCTAGCTTGAATGGTTTATGAAAAGCCAGTAAAAACTGGATGAAATGTATTAATATTTCCTTATAATTACAAAATTAAAGCCCATAAAATAAAAATGCCTTATAATAAAATTTTTATATTTATTTCCTTTTATAAATCTATTAATTTGTTTAGCAATGTCACAAATACACAATAATAATTTAACAGTAATAAACTTTTAACTTTAAATTTAACTTATAAAAAAGTAAATGTTTATAACAACATTTTAAACACAAAAATTACAAAAATATAATAAACTGTTTACATAATAACAACATTTACAACTGTTTACAACATTTACTTAGAAGATGGTCGAGTGAGGTCAGCAAACTTAAATCCTCAATGGCAATAAACAGAAATTTAACACAATTAATTTTAAAACTTTGAGCCACCTTAACATGTTGAGCCTTATTTGTTATCTATGGTTTAATCCACCTTAAGGAGATAACGCAAACTTCAATTTTTCAAAGGTATTTGAAAGAAAGGTATTAAATAAAACAATTTCTCTCGGGGAAGATATATTTTATGTACATTCAATATAATAAGCTGATCATTAATAAGGTGTCCTTTTTTTTGCTTTATGAATTAAAGTCACTATTTTGAGGTGTATCGCTCTTAAATAGACATGATAATATTGCTTTAACCGTGAACATGCTTGGAAGTGGTAGGAGTTTTAAATCAATTAACACACTCCAGCACAACTCTCTATGCTGATTCTTATTGCCTTTTAGTGTAATGCAAATAACCTTTGGACATATTGTTTATTAGAATGCTTCTAATCCTTTTATAATTTTTTAAATCTTATAATTTAAATTATTATACCACAAAATGATAATTTAAACACATGAGTGTTACAGTAACACATTTCTGTGTAAAAACAATTATGAGTGATGTGATTTGTCCAAGCCGGTTTATTGTCTATTTACACTAACGACCGAAGGTACTTGGTAGCACTCCATTTTAATGAAAAAAACAAACACACAATTTTGAGTTAATTCTACAAAATTTTTGTAGAATTACACCCTTTCCCTTTACGTTTGCTTGCTAACCAAGTAACTGTTCTCTTTTATAATATGAATGTTTTCTGTATTTTCCTTAGTCTGTGTTTGAGGTGCCTTGTCAATGCAAGACTCAATAAATTTTGTAGGATTTACTAAACATTGTCTATAGTTAGACCCAAATAAAATACCTGATTTCATCTTATCTAGCGACATAGCAACTGCAAATTATAATAGGGTGATCAGTTAGTGACTTGAGTCTATTCTTTAAAACATATTAGTCTTTCTTGAATTAACTTGAAGTTTATTTTATCAAAATATTGACTTGCTGCATCTATCTTAAAATTTGTTCTATTTCAATTTAATACCTTGCCAGAAAAGTATTTGCCATATACTAATTGAATAGCCTCTATCAGTATTTACAGAAGATGAAAAGCCATATATTCACAATACAAATAATAGGCCTAAAGTACCAAGCACAGATCCCTTGAGAACACCAAATTCAAGAAACCCAACACTAGACCAAACCCCAGCACGCTAAATCCTTTTTTTTACGAATAATTTATTCCAATTTAAACACAAAAATTTGAAATTTGAAAAAGATCTATAACATGAACATGGCGAAGTACTTTACTAAGTCCAAGAAAGACGCTGAAACATGTTCTCCATTTTCCACTATTTGAATTATACTGAAAACCTAATAAGCTTCACTACAGCATCTATTGTCGATATATTTATTCTAACAACGTGTTGCCCATTTGTTTAATGTTAGTCTAGTTTAAAATAATTGTTCTATAAGCTTCCTTAAAATTGGCAATGGTAAGATTGGTTTGTAATAGTTTAACAGTTTGGAATCCTCCATTTCTAGCGGTAGAATTACGTTGGCTACATTAAACAACTCTGCGAATATCACACACTTGCATTAGTAGTTTAAGAAAACTGTCAGTGACTTGCAATATATATTTACACACATAACATGTTTATTTTATATAAACTACTTCATACTAAATTAAATTGAACACTAAGGTTGCTATTCCAAATTCATTTCTGAAATTGAATACGTGTGATTTTTTTAGATACAAACAATAAAATTATAAAATATCAGTTTTAAATAGGTAAATAAATTTTATAATATAAATAGGCCTATACTCACTACTAAAAATATATATACTGTATGATAGTGAATGTATAATTTATATCAAAATGGTTGACGAAGTTTAACATTAAACACAAATTAATGACATATTTAGTTTTCAAAGAAGACGAGATAGGTAATGGTTCCGCATATAAAATAGCAGCAGGAGTGTGAGAAGAAACAGAAAACAAAGTCGAAGACGTGACATGAGATTTAGTATGGAGGAAGTGGTTGGTGGTTGTCTATAAATAGTATCTACAGAGCGGGAGTATCATCGTGCATGCATGATCATTATACAGAAGTGAATTACGCACTACGTGCCTATAACTGTATTCGTGTTGTTTTAAGACGGTGCAATGAAACATTAAACTATATCCACATCCATTGTTGAACTGAATTTGAAAAATTATAAAGTGCTAGAGGGCTCCGCCCCCTGCTCGCTTCGCTCGCCAACCCCCGCGGTGACTCGCGTTGAAGCAAATGCAAACAGGTTATTTTATATAAATAGGCCCTACTATTAAATTCTAATATGTCTTATTTATTTTAATTAGGATGTATCACAGTGGTTTCTTATTTTTAAATACCTTAATTTATTAAGGGTTTATTTTCTACCTTTAAGTATAGTATAACAATCAACATTTTGTCTACAATTTCCCTCCTTAGCAGCACGCGAAAAAATGCAAATCTAGTTTACTTTTTCTATGTATTTTGTAAGAAATAAATGTACAAAATTTCAGCTCTCTAGTTTTAAGGAAAGTATAACAATTAATATTAGTTGTTTTAGGTATTGTTTTAACCCTTAAATTAAAATTAATTCTAGCCTATGTTACTCAAGGATAGTGCAGCTTTTTATTAGTAAAACTATTTTTTCAATAGGTTCAGTAGTTCCAGAGATTACCCCCTACATACAAACAAACACAATTTTACATCTTTATAATATTAATAATAACCCCAAAGTAAAGATGGTAAATAATGTTAAATGTTCAAATCAAATTATTTCGCATATTTTATAACAACAGTTATAATAAAGGTTAAAATAACCAGCAAGGCTCAGGTCTACACTTTAATAAAAACATAACCTAAAAGTTAGAAATTTAAATAATTGCTGCAAAGTTTGAAATCAGCTGTTAATGAAAATATTTTATTCTGTTGGTTGCTATGGTAATAAATGGAAATACATGTGATGATTCATCAGTCTAGGCTTAACCTAAGATTTTTTCCGACTAAATTTACAGATATTGAAATATAAAAGGTTTTTATCAAAATGAATTATAGCCTATATTACTCAGGGATGGTGTAGCTTTTTACTAATAAAATTTTTTTTACAATCGGTTCGGTAGTTCCAGAGATTACCCTCTACATACAAACAAACAAATTTTACCTCTTTATAATATTAGTATAGATTACCAATTCATTAACTATTTCATGACTGTATTTATCAGTGACATCTATTTGGCGTATTCCCTCGAACAGTCAGTTTATTGTGTAATCAAGATACCAAGGCAAGGCTTGAAAAATAAATGTGGTTTTATTGTTTATATAAATACATTCTTTTGATTTAAACTTTGTTTTATAAAAGAACAGTAAATACTGATGATGTGTTGTATTACATTGTATTTTAGTTAGTTTTTGCGACAATCTAATCTAAATGGTAATACTTAATACCCATCATCTGTAATACTTAAACAAAACTTAGCATAGATTATACTTTGGGGTTATGTTTACAACTTTAATCAATAATATAATATCAGTTGAAGTTGATTTAAAAAAAAAATGAATTATAGAACTAATGTTACGTTTACTATATGTTGCATAGAACTATAATACGTTATACGATTTGCTTTGAGATTATACAAAATGAATATAAGTACAAGCTTTTATCATTAATATATTCATTCATAGAAGTTTAAAGAAATTTAAGAATTAAAGAGATATAGATTCGTTTAACTTCGGAAACATTCGTACATCTTCGTATAACATAGACATATTCGATTATTAATTTATTAATTATTATATTAATAACTTCTAAATCGTTTGATATATCAATATGAAATAAAAAGCAATTAAACGTTAGTATTTTCATCTTTATTTTGAAACATAATATAAAGACAAAATGTTAAAATAAGCCTACAATTTTATACAATCATATCTAAATTTTACATTTGATTATTTTATATCATTTAAAACTTTTAAACTATTTGCTATGTAAAAATCTTGATGTATAATAATATATTATGTAAATAACATGTTATAACAAATAGGTCTACAGTTAGTAATCCTTATAATTGTACACATTTACCGAGTTGAAAATCCCCCTCAGTATAGATAGGCCTAGATAAAGTCTGTTGTTTTATATTATATTTTTTTTTTAAATATGTATTTTTGATGTGTCTAAATAATCTGCCTGTGGTTTTTTTATTTATGCTTGGTAGTTCTGTAATAAACTTGAGGGGGTAGGGAATATAATCTGGTAGGATCAGTGTACTTCAGAGAGAAAACAAATGATTAGTATACTGCACCTGTACTCTAAGTGCATGAGTATTATTGCAGGGGTTTCTCATGTTTCTGATATCCATGGATATTATTGCCCCTGGTTATTATTAGGGTTCTCAGAGGCCTTTCTTGTATTGATAATTATAAATGATTTTCACAGCAAAATTGCATATTTTTCTGATTTGTATGCTAATGAACAAATCTGCTTAGTTCAATTATATATCTACTCTTTTAGCCTCACGCTATTGGACAATAAAACATGCAATGATTGGGTAGCATATTAATTTAGACAGTAAGCTTACTTGGGAGTCTCAAGTATCAAATCTTTGCATACGATCATCTAGGATAATCTTTTAAGAAAATTAAAGCAGTATGTTAGCTCAGATATGCTTCTTATGAAATATTGTGGTTTATTTCATTCAATGTTGATGTATGGTGTACGACTCTAGACTCTAGAGCAATTCAGGTCATTCAGGGAGAATTGTTATAATGCAAAACAAAGGCACATTATTGAAATATCAAATAGACAATCCTGTAGACATGGATTTTCCGAACTTGGGATTATGACTTTGTCTGAAAATGTATTCTAGTTTAATTCATGTCCAACAAAATAAAATGCAATTTGATAACCTGTATGTGAAACATGATAACAATACTAGAAATAAATATCATAATGTAGCTCATAGTATAAGGCTAGTTAAAACGCCTAAGAGTTATTATAAACTGCAGCAGTATAATCTATTCAATAAACTATATCTGTATGCAAGAACATACCTGACAAACTTCCAAAACATTTATTAAAAAATACCTAAACCAAAAAGCTTTCTATTCTGTGGAGGAATACATGAATTGTAATTTAATTGATATGAATTTGTAATGTACCTATATATATGCCAATGTTTTTGTTGCCTATTGCACGTATTGTGTAGCACGTATTATCAAATCCTTAAAAAAAAACAATACGTGAAATACTGAATTTTTTTCTAAACTAACAATCTAAACACGATTAAACTTTATATTAATCTTGGGAAAAGTAGACAATCACATCAGTGCTTTTATAATATATGAGCAGATTTTGCATGCTTTCCTTTAGGCTGTAGAATATCGTAAAACGCAATCGTTGTAGACCCAGCATTAAAGTCTCTTACAAGTTGCAAGGTATGTGCAGGCCTACAATATAGTATTTCTTAACTACCAAGGTGATAAACAGGTGCGTCCGTGTATGGGTGTAAAGGTTACGTATATTATGGACATTTAATTACGAAAACAGGGTTAAAGGGGTTCTTATAAATATATTAAATCCTACAATAGTTAGTTTTTATAGATTATTTGTACACATTTAACAAGAATAGCTTAATCAGAAAAACTAATATTTACTATTGTAAATTAAACCTATTTCTAAGAACTCAAATATTCCTTGTAAGGAGTTTGAATCAACGAGTATAATTTAAAGAACGATGTAAATGCAAATTTATTCTATGTCTTCTAAGTTCTAAGTGTATTGAAAGATTATTTTGTAAGTCTAGTTGAAGTACTTTACTAATGATGATTTCTGTTAAGTACAATTCTGTGCATCTTATAGGTAAACAATATCTTACTAGTAAACAATATTGTTGTTTTGATATTGTTCAAAATTTTTTGAAGACTATCTTACATTTATTTCATGTTTCTACGTCCACTACGTACCTTATCTTATGTCTTATCTACGCTACTGAATATTTTACTTACGTCTTCGCTGTGATGGACGAAAAATTTCCAATCGACTATAATTCTGCATCGGCGGCGTCATAGCGATTAATAAGGATGACGTTACAGATGATAGCGTATGATAGTTGACTTGTATCCCACTATTTGGTAAAAACGTTTATTCATATATATATATATATATATATATATAAATTATCTAAAAAAATTGCTTATACAAGTTTTAGTTGATTGAGGGTGGTGGATGCAAAAGTATGTTTTAAAATAGACCGACTGGGGTTTAAAATATTTAGGCTATATTAACGTGATTTATTTATTAGTACTACTTTAATAAAGTAAACATCGGTTGTTGTTTAAGATGTTAGTTTGGTTTTTATTGACAGATAACGTTTCCGACGTTTAAGGGTTACAGTGAAATTCGAGAGGAATATATAATTACAATATAATTATTAGTTGTTGTTGAAAGTCATGTTTATAATGTGTTATTGACGAAATTGACGAAAATTAATACGGCGGACAAATATAATGGATGCAGGACGTCGGTGTCGCTGGATGAATTTAGGTTATAAACGTCCTCCGTCACATTTGCAATATGAAATAATTTTGTATGTAATATAAGATTCGTGCAATAAATGAAATCGATGGTGGAAAACATTTTTGGTTACCTGTAGTCATATGTAAAACAAATGTTTGTATGTGTTGGATTGTAGGGGTTTAAGCACACATTGTCACCGTCTATTTCATGGCTGATAATTACAACGTTATTATAAATACTTAATGAATATAATAACAAGATCCACCTGCTTTGCGTCACCTCACATTAGGCCTAACTCATCAGGTTCTGTAGGTAGTATAGAAACAAGTGACAAACTCGAACTTTTAATGTGCATAGGTAAAAATAGTTATTGTATTAAAAATATAATACAATATTTTTTGTATTGCATAAAAGAAGGGGTGCTAAAAGAAATCTTTCTTTTGATAATTAAGTTTGTTCTATGAAATTACTTAGAACAATGTCATGGGACCGAAATTGTTCTTCGGAACAGCTTTAATCGGTATAATGATATTTTCAGATTAAAAGCAGATTAATAAACAAATAATATGAAAATTGTATATATTTTCCGTTATAAAAAACTGTATGAAAAAGTTTCATAGATTAAAACAAAGCTAAAGGGTAGAGTCGAAATGTCGTTTTTGACAACTTTTTTACCCATATTCTATGTTCATATATGTATATTACAATATATATATATACTTTATATTTAAAATTCTAACTTAATTATTGTTTATTTCTACAATATATTTTTATTGCATATAAAAATCCAAAGTAAAAATTACAAAAGTCCAACAGATTTGTACAAAAAAGTAACGCCTAATACATTATTAACAAATTTTAGATTATACGTGTATTTCACCATTTTTTTAAAAAAAAATACCTGTACGTACAACCGGTGGCAAAGAAAATCATCATCACTGTAATTATTATTTGTATTATTACTAAACAACTATACTAATTAATATCAATAACGAAGAAATTTTGTTTGTCTACTTTTAAAAAATTAAGTAACAACATAAATTAATTGTAAAAATAACCGAGAATCGACTAAAAATATCTGCAGAATAGTGGCCATCGGAAAAAACTGTTCCTATAAACATAAATATCACCGATTCAAAAAATAAGTATCATACTTTACTATATTAAAAACTTAAATTGCAAATAAAACAATTTGATGTGATACAGTTATACATCTTAATGAGACGTATTGGCTCAACATGTTTCAAATTAATCACTTTAAGTTGTAAAGGTAAAGACAGAGTTTAGTCATAACATAACCAAGCACTAAGGTTAACTATGATAACAATAATTCTGAAACATGTATTTATATAATGGTAACCAACACGTTTACGCTACAATGATGTTTTGTATTGTCTTATCAAT
>JAGFPH010000147.1:598955-628368 GCA_018207615.1 Philaenus spumarius
TCTGTTTATCGCCAAACCACATCTAAAACAAGCCGCTTCAAAACAATGGGCCATATCATAAATATATTGTTTACCCCCTGGGGCTGCACGAACCGTCTACGTCCTCCATCAGTCATTACTGGCTGCCATACTGAAACTTTGATGATCATTTATTAATAACAACATACGAACATGTCATATACGCAATGGAACCATAGCTTAAATTAATATGTTATACATTGTTGGTAGGTGCTAGTGACAAACCTTGTTCATAAAAGAGTTCCTATTCGTTATAGTTTTTCTGTAAAGTACTCTTGTATGGATCCCACCAACTCAGTAATTTTAGATGCATTACTTTCGAAAATAGAGAGTGCGGATTGCTTTTTTGAGCAGCATTTTCTAGAACCGAAAACTAGGCCTAAATATTACAAATTTATTAAAAAATAATTTACACATTCGTAAATAAAGCACTTTTAAACGATAAACCACACAACAGTATCAAATAATATTTGAATTTTGACCTATCAAATTTTGACCCTCTAAATTCCTCAGTAAAATATTTCTGATTATTAAAAAATATGCTAGTTGGCATCTATTCCAACGATGCCGAATTTTATTGAGATGCGTTTATCCATTCTGGAAAAAGTAGACTTTGTCGGAAAGACAGACTTTCAGACCAATGAGTGTTTTTATAAACGCTTCGCTTTCTGCTTCTTAAATGGGACCTTAAAACCTTTACGACAAAAATGAAACTAATGATTTGAAATATTTATTAGAGTTATAAAATGTTTAACTTAAAGCGAAAACTTTCAATATAAATTCAAATGTAATTAAATTAAGAAACATCTGAAACTTATATTTTATCTTAATTTAACAATTATTTGTCACGTTAGATCAGTCATTTAAATAAGAATTTATATCAAACAGTTATTATACTGATAAGGGTTATTAGATTATTATTTAAAACCTTGATATATATAATATATTTAAATGTTTTAGCGAAATTACTTATATAAGAACCAAACTACATGTTTAAAACTAACGTTACGCTTGAAACTACTGTATAAACGTGTATAAAGTTTAGACTACGTATTTATTTAATAATTACATTTGATTATATAACACTCATTGTCCATTATAACGTTCTCTTAGACTAACTAAATTAAAACTATTAAGGCTTCCATAGAAGGTAGAAGCTCGACCTGACTCTGTGGTAAAAGTTGACCTTGTAATTAAAGGACAAGAGAGCTCGCGTTAATTGCAAACGAAATGTTTTTGGCGTAAATTGCTGACATTCTGTTGTTAATTAAAATTTACACCACCTGGGGTATTACTGTCATTTTCACTTCTAAAAACTGTTATTATATTATACTTCCTTGTTCTAGTAACATGAAGAAATAAAGTATGTCGAAATTCATCAGAGAAAATGTTTTGCTGCAGAGTAAAACACTTAGAATTTGGTTAAACCTGATATTTTGTTGAGAAAACTTTTATTTGATTTGTTTCATGGCAAAGAATTAGCTATTTCAGTCATATTCGAAAGACCGGAAAGCTTGTAGATGTAGACGGCATACATTATAAATAAATAATAATACTTTTGGGGTGTTCCACGGGGTTTTGTGTTGGGCTCAATATAATTTTTTAATTAATGATTTAAGTTTAAATGTTCCTTGTTCCTCAACAATTTATGCTGACGACAGTCTTTGCTTGTATACCACAAAGATATTTTTCAAAATTGTACAACGTAGCAACTAAAGTGACTACTAGGAGGTAAATTGACTATTTTTGTATGAAGAAAAGTCAAAAACTGTTTGTCATTTTACAAAATAAATACAAAAATATAAGCCTGTGCATGAAAAAGTTGTAACTTTACTTTTTTTATAACAGTTGATAGTAAGCAGGTGATGTTAAGTATAAGTTGTCAAGGGTGATTTATTTATTAGTGAATCTTAAGCTGCAAGTAACTTTTAAATATTTAAAAATAACTTACTTTGCTTTCTTTGAACGTATTCTAAGATAAGGGTGTCTCCTCTGGGCATTTGAAATAAGCACGTACAAAAATGTAATTCTTCAGAAAAGAAGATTAGTAATATTGATAAGTTTAGATAATTTAGAATATTGCACTAGTTTTGAAACTAGTATTTTGTCTGTCATTAACTTATGTATATATTGTTGATGTAATGGATCAAAAAATAATTTACATACGTATCTAATTAGCGGTTTAATTCATAATTATAATTCCAGATTTGGTTATATGCTTGAACTACCAAATAGATTAAATAAATCAATGAACAATCATTTAGTTTTAGGAATCAAACTTTAAACAAACTGTCTGCCTACTTTTAAAGCTTGTCAAATAATTATATGTATCGTACACTTTATGGCTGGCTGAAGGATTACCCGTTTTATAACTTGAATGGATCTTTAAATTGTGAAATTAATATGGAGTTATCGGGTTTTTTAAGACTTAATGACTAAATTAAGCATATATTATGTGTGAGATGTGTATTGAAATGTAGGTGCATGTGCTCAAGCACCAATAAATATTATGTTATGTATGATCAGTTTAAAAAAATATGTTTAGGAACCTACATAATTCATTTAAATTATTTCGGAGTTTCAGAAACTTTACAACAAATGTGTGAGACACAAACAAAAGGAAAGAAAGGTTTTATTCTACATTAAGTATTCTAAATGTTTTGTCTCTGATGACGGTGACCCTTTGCTCTACCATCCTGCAGACAAAAGTTATAATTTGATTTTTCCAACTTAACAGATTTAACAAAAATGTTGGAAAAGTTATACTGCTATATTATATAAGGCAGTGTCAACAAACATAGGTTAAAGTTAAGGATCAATCAAGCATCTAGAGAAATATCCTCAGTTTTTATATATTTTATGTATATTAAATGATAAAGTTGGATAAAAAGGTATGTGGTGGTAACCAAAGGAGAACAAGATAGCGTTATGGAAGATCTAACTAGATTGGCATGAGAATTGGAAAGAGTAGTTGGAATTGACAACTATTAATAATTACCGTGGAGGATTTACTATTGTCGTTTACAGTTTGGTTCATAGCATGGGCAGGAATTGTCCACGGAGATCTTACGCTAGTAGATGTCACGCATGAAAACATCAACCTCATATAACTCATTTAATTAAAATAGTTATTAGGAATATGTTTCCCTTGATATTGTTTTTTATTGATATATGGAACATTAATACAAAGTAAAAACATATTTTACATTTATTTTGATGGAAGAGCTGTTTTTTTAGAAAAGGAAACGATTGAATATTGTACAGCAATAACTGAATAATAATATGAAAACTTTGAGAAAAATCTTTAAATTCAAAATTTGTTATCAAAATGAATTAAGGATTGAGAAAAATAAGCACTAACTTTAGTTTACAGAAAACATCAGAGCATTATTGGTGTTGTATCATGACCTAAGTTCCGATGTATAATACTGTAGTAATTATTTAGAGAGTATATTATTTTATTTAGGAGAATATATTTGTTTTTAAAAAACAATTTGTTAGAATTGAAATAGCACAGAAATACACGTTAGAATAAAACTAATGTAATGTTAGTTTTGTAGTTTAAACTTCATAATGGGGCTTACTTAAACATGAGATACGTTACTGAAATGAAAAAATTTGGACTAAATTTCAATTACATTTGAATTAAACACTGAGACAAGGATATTTATAAATCAATGTGGTAGTGAATATGAGCCGATGTAGTTAGGTCAGGTAGTAGCGCGGCAAGCCTCCATAAGGAACATGCTATCAACTAAACTGTAAACGGACAATAAGAATGTACGTATGTGAATAATAAACAGGATAAAGTTAGAGATAAAAAGCGATATTGAGTTTCACTCATAGCATTTAAATTAATTATGGAAATACTAACGTATTAAATTAAAAATATTATTTTCCTAAATTTAATTTAAGCATTTTTTAATCGTTTTACCCATTGTTTATATAAACCTTAGTGCTTATGAAATTTATATTTATATTATTATTCACAGTGTTTTTGAAAATTTAGTTTTAAAAGTAGTAGGCCTACATATTACTTTAAATTCTTATATTTGTTGAAATATGATTCTAAAAAGTTAATTGCATTTCTCCTACGTAAAGTTATAGGCCTACAATATACAATACTAAGAAGAATATAACTACAAATTATGTATCAAAATTTGATTTGTAGTTTTGGTACAACGAAGGGACGCAAAAATACCACATACCAAACTTACATAAATACGAGTTCTCCATTAATTTGACTTTTTAGCTCCTCCCTCTTGTTGGGTGAAAAATAAGTTCTTTAATGCCAATAAAGTTTAATTTTTAATAGGTCTCATAAAGTAATTAAAATAAAGTTTGAAACAATTGGTAAAAAGTCAACCCATGAGTTTCATATTCGCTGAATGCATATCGCTTTTAATCTGGTAGGCGGTAAGATGACACGGTCCTAGATTGAATGAAATAACAAATGTAATTATTGATTGAAAAAGAAAGTTACGGCCATTACCCAACACTACACAACTAGTTAGTTGTCGGACCGGTTCCGCTAAACTATAGTTTGATGAAGACTGAAAGGGAAATGATTTACTCTTACTCCACGAGTTCTGTTCGGCATTTTTTGGCCGTTTACAACACAATAATTAAACCGTTAAAAATTGCATCACATTTAATTACTTTGTGTAAAAAAATGCTTCGGAACGTGCAGTGTCATTATTATTCTAATTGAATCTCTACATGCAGTAAGTGTATTTATGGTAGGGAGTATAAGCCGTCTAAGGATTAGGGAAGAATTGGGTCATTAGGAAATTTGACAGTAAGAAAATAGCTAAGAAATAAAATATAATATCGTAGGAAATTCGCCTCTTAAGTTTCAATGATAAATACATAGATGTTTAACAATTAGTTGTTGTTTTTTACACAATTAAAGATATCAAGGCAATACTTAAAACCAATTTAAAAAATATGTTGATCAAGATTACTAAATTAGGTTTAACTGTCCACACACTTGTTTCCTTCATTTACTTTACTTTATGAAAAAATACGGGGCGTAGTGTAATACACATAAAGCAAACGCTAGAAACAATGTTCGAACTTCCAACAATAGCAACTTCCAGGTTACAACTGTAACTGCATCATTTGCTATCCAGGGAAGAACGCCGCTTCTCTTTAATGGAGTGTTAATGGAAGAGAACAAACTATGGATTAATAACTATGTATTTGTAAAGGCTGTCGTGCTTCCGTATTCATATTTTTTAGGTTAAGTTTCGATCTAAAAATTTCATGTTTGTTTTGGAATAAGTTTAGGTAATCAAAAACTCGTTTTCTGCGATAACTCGAAGAAATATATTTTTGTTTCCCTGTTTTTTTAAAGAAATGTTGACGATGTAAATTAAAACCTGTAAATTGTGTGTTTCTTGATTTTCTTTGAACTTTATATTTGTGGTTATTTAAATTTCACAATTTTGATGCAATTGTTTTAAAAGCGCCGTCTTCTACGTCCGATACCACTGACACCATCTAACACAGGTATACAGGTTTATTCTGTGTATGGGTGCTATGCGATTTCCTTGTTTTCATTAGTTTAACTAGCCAGTTATTTTATAGTAAAGACGTTAATTATAATAGATAAATCTTACATAATGCCTAGTAGTTCTTGCAAGTTATGAAGATATTTTTTAAATTTATTTGTCATAAACGTAAAACGAAAAATATGTTGGAATCATCTATGCACCGAATGACACACTTCAATAGCCATTACAATTGAGAATTATATTGTTTTTCGTGTTGTAACATATTACTTTGGAGTAAATGGCATTTTTTATAAAGTTTCTAAAATTGAAGTATTCAAGTATTGAAATAATTAGATTTGAAAAAACATATTTGTTTAGTAATGGTTTAACAAATTGTTGAAACTATAAGTGAACAGTTATAAGTTTTATTGAAAGCACTAAGTGCTATTTTCAGGATATTTTTTAGATAGATGTAAATGTATCTGTGGAAAAGGTACTGCAGTTGCAGCATATTGTTATGATTTTTCTCGTTATATCTCGCGACTAAAAGGTAAAAATAGAAAATTGTTAAAAGTAAACTGAATGTATAAATCCTGTTTAATGATTCCAAACTCGATAGTTTCGGTGATTTTTTCGCTTTTACTGGTTTTATATGGCGGCAGTAAACAATTGTTTATTAAATTTTTTTCGACTACATTTTGATGTACTGAAATCACCTCTCTTCATATTAAAGTAACAACAACAGTCGCACTTGGAAGGTCAGGTATGACGAAACTATAAAGTTAACCATAAACTGTATGAATCATGTGCTATAAAATTGATAAATTTACTGTTGGCAAAACTTTATACTTCAAGATGCGAGATGTTAATTAGTTCAACAAACATTCTAAAAAAAACGGGCTTAACTTTAATTGTATACTTAAAGCATACTAGGCATTTGACACACATGGTCTGGCTAAAGATAATCATTTAATAATAAAAACAAAAGAAGTAATATACATTCTTCTAAGCATTTTGTATTTTACGTGTGCTAGCACAAATTGATATCCATTAAAATTGTTGGTCTTGAAACACGCCAGCTACTAGTATCATGTGTTATCGATAAATAGTCAGAAAACAAAAACAGTTAGTAGAAGACCCTGGGCAGTACCTGACATTAACCAAAGGTTGTCGGATCAGGGTGAACCGGTGTCTTCTTCGCACAACCTTGGTGGGTTCAGTGTGTCCTAACCTTTTGTTTGCATGTTTCGATTTAAGATCCGTATTAATGTCTAGAGTGGTCGGTTAGAAATAAACTGTCTATGCAACGGACATGACCTTCAATCTTGAGGATAAATCATCTGCAGAATTAAATTATATTGTAATAAAATTTGAAATAGGTGTTATTACGGTTCTATATAACTTCACAATTGTTCCATTAAAAAAAAAAAAAAAAACATGATGAGTAATGTCAGACAAACACACCATGAAACTTTTTTGAAATCAGATTAAATTTACATTTAATAAAATCACAAAGAATCCTTCAAACTTGATTTATGTACCTTGTATTTGCCTGTTGTCTTTCCTTTCTGCTTATATGGCTAATGAAAGATTTAAGTGAAATAACACTAACAAGAGTTCAATGTCATAACTTAATTCTAACTATAAAAGGCAAAACCGAGTGGGAGGAAAATAAAAATATAATTCAACATTTTATTTATAACATAACATACATTTGATCACAACATATTTCTCATTTCAAATTTTATTATTTAAAAGAATGAAAGATTATTTGACAAACTTGTGAGGGTTTATTAGTGACACACATGAAAGTCCAGAGTAATAATATTTCACATACTATGATATTTGGCACATACCATACTTATTCTTTTTTATACTTTAACACAAATCTTATATTTATGGTGAATAAAGTTACTAAAATCATTGTAGGTCTAAAATATAACGTGAGAAATGCTCATCCTTCTTAAGGGTCTGCTCCAGTAAAAGAGAAAGCAACCGGAAACGCAAGCGCTTCTCTTTATAACCGTGTAATTTCTTGCCTCTGAGCGCTTTGACATTGCCTCATTTCAAACCATTTTATAAATCCATCTTTTGTAATTGAGTTCTGAAAAAAAACTGAATATTCTTTATAAAATTTCAGATCCGGCTTTCAAATTACTTTTCATTATTAATTTTTTATTGTGTTAGGGAAAAAATTCAAACTTTGTACTTACGAAATATCAATTATAACAAAAGAAAAGCATTTCTAAAAGAAAAAAAATCTAAATTGCAAAACGGAGCGTATTGTAATTGTGCTTAAAATGAGACCTTTCAAACAATTGTATGATAAAAAATAAACGAAATAAATGGTTTGAAATTTAACAATGCTCTTACGGGATAAAAATCCAAGATGGCCGCCACTACAGCAGACCCTTAAGACATTTATATGAAATACAATTCCATGTCCAATGCTAAATTAAAATTGTTTCGATCGCACCGAATTTTGCGTGATTAAAATGACATTGAGAAACATATTTGTTTACCATAACATCATTCCGAAATGGAACCTTGATAGACGTGCTAGTTAGTGAAAATATTTAGGTCATAGTAAATTATAAAACATTCGTAAAAATAATTCAGGAAAACATAATAATAACCTAAAACACTTGAACCTTGAATCCGAAAAAATGATTAATCTCAAGGTAAGGCTTTTCATATTAATGTAGCAGTTAAGTAATAATATACAACCGATAGTAGGCATCACCACATGTAATTATTGCCCTTACTTACTAAACACAAATTGCTTTTCGCTCAAGTTCACTGTTATGAAATATTCTGTCATTGGCGATATTAGAAAACGGTGTTCCTATAACTTCAACTCAAGAAAAACTAAACATTCCCCAAAAGCTTCAAAATTCATACTCCTTAAGTATTCCGAAATTGGGGAAAAAATTAACTTAAATTATTCACATAAATGATTTTGATTTTTATAATATACGTTGTACTTTAATACGTTTGATATGATGGTTTTAAATTATCCATGAAACATAACTCAAATTGGGGGCGGAAGTTTTAAGTTTGTTATTTAAGAACTAAATAAATTAAATTAAATTTCTAAATCTGGCTCATTTGTTGACTTTTTTGTAGACAGTTTACATTCTGCGATATAACTGTTCTATATTGCACTTAAAACATTACTTTGGGGTTGCTTATTACACATTTTTAAATGCAATATAAGAACTATCAGAGATTATAAACGAAAATTTAGTTCCTTACCGACCAAAGTCTAGTGCTTATGTATCGTCGCCGGTTCGAATCCGATTGAAGATTATAGATGTTTTCAATTTGGAAGAAGTTGATTTGAGGCAACCATTTCTATACGAAATTTAATATTAATTGTTTGGAGGTTGTTTGGACATTGTTGCAATTATGCCTTTTTGAGGAGAGTTAAGTGTAGCACGTTACTGAGAGTCTAAGGCAAATAAATTTTATATCCTGATCTGTCACTTAAAACACAACCAATCAGATAACTGCTTCAACTAATCATCTAATTTGGACGTTTGTATTTTTTTAAAATTATTATCTATATCTTGTAATGTTGGATTGGGTGTTGAATATATTTGACTTCATGTGGGTATATTCAGTTGTTTTTATATTGTTTTTGCTCAGGTTTTTTTTTTGCAGATTTTGATGTTTATAATTAAATATGTATGTATAGTTAATATGCTCAATGTTTATAACTGTATTCATTTATAAACAATGTTTGTTCAATTATAAAATAAAAATATCTTATTACAATAAAATATTATGTCCAATATATAATAACACAGAAAACAAAATACATTAGATGTGAAAATGCGAAGTATTATTTTAAAACATGCCAACTGAAACATTTAAATGTCACACCAAGTGTTGTGTTGATTTGTATTATGATTTGATATTACAATTATTTGTTTTATTCCTTCAATTTCAAGCGTACAACAAATATGATAAATAAATAATAATAATAACAAAAATAGAATATATTTATTTTGTTTAGATAAATGATTGTTTGGGTGTATTTATTTAGTTCTATGTTTGACTCAGTTGTTTTTTTTTTATAAAAACGAATGGTACGGATGTATTTTACTTTTAAGTTTTGGATAACATGGATAATCATCTACAATGATCGAAGTACAGTAAAATCCAATACAACAAGAGTAAACTGTAATACTACAATGTAACTTTGTGGTTTTCTTGCGGTTGATGGTCATGTACAGTACGCTGTGGGAAGCCCCTCTCCTGAATTTCACACTTGGTACACCGAACCCTTCTTAGTTGTTTTTTTCAACCACAAGATCGTATTTTCAAGTATACCATATTAATTAAATAATTATTGAAATTATTGTCATATAAAACTATAGTTACAAACTTTTGACGTGCACTAGTTACTTAAGTTGTTTCGTTTTAAAAACAAATTGTTCAGGAAATAATCCCTCCCTTTTTCCTATAAAACACTGTCCTACAAGGAATTGAGATGTGCGGGAGGTTTACAGAATATTCACATAGAATTCAAAGTTTAATGCTTAAAACTTCTAGGTAAATACAAACACGGGATTACATTTATTCTTAGGTTGAGTATAAAATATGTAATATCAGCTATAATACCTGTAATAGCCATCCACTAAAACCACATCCTGTATTTATATAGTAAAATATTGTATATGCATTATGTACAATCACATTATTATGTTTAATGTTTATTGCTACCTTAAAGTAGAAAATTTAAATCATAAAAATTAAAGCCGGAACCTTTCTCTTTTTTTGTGTCCTCGACTGTCTTCATTATTTAACCACAAGCACTGTATACGTCCAGTGCGTAATATAACCTAAGTTTCTTAGAGCAATCAAAGTATTGATTGTAGCACTTCCAACTATTTAAACTTTTTAATTTTAAGTGATTTTACAATTTAATTACTATGATTAGAATCACAATAAATTTTTTATTTAAGGTTATAAACCTCTTTTTTTAAGGTTATAATTTAAAAAATAATGACTGCTTGACCAGATAAAAGGTTTTTTTTTAAAAAAAACATTAAATATGAAAGTTTATTTTTAAGAAACATCTTTTTGTAAAGCTTTTGAAGAATGGGTTTCATTAAATGTTAAATGGGTTTTAAAAATATTACAAGATTTATTACGAACAATATTACGAATAATATTTTTCCTGTGTATTTAATAAAAGATAATACTTTTATCAAAATATAAATATATATTCACAAAAGTACTTTCAAATATCAAAAATAGCTCAATTCATGCATATAAACTAGCCAGTCTATATAAAATACCTTTGAAGTATGTATATAATAAAAACAACTTATTTTAATTCTAATGTTATTTATAGTATAATAATTTTGCTGTGTGCAACGTACATACGCACCTTACAGAAAACAATGCAAAGATAAATTTTGGTCGCATAGAAAATCTTACTCTGAAAACCTGAAACTCAAAGCATATGTGCATGAAAAATTATATTAAAGCAATATATTAATAAAATACTTTTAGATTTGATTTTCGAAAACTGTTTCGATTTAAACATATCCTCTAAGAATATTTGTTGTTTCGTCGTGTAAAATCGTACGAGGGATTGTATCCTTCTACCTTTTTATTTTATCTTCTGCTGGGTCATTAATTTGTACAAAGTGTAACAACTTACAAAACCCACACGTTAAAACAACGTACAAGAGGCCTCCTATAAATCTATTTTGACATATTAATTCTTCATTCGTGACTGTTTGCATCCTGAATGTTGGACGATTTCTTCTGACATTTGAAAATGAATTGTAATTATGACATTCAATCAGACACCACCTCCATTTTGTATTTGTTCCTGCAATCAAACTGAAGAGGAATAGTGCTTTCGATGTCAAATCACGATTTTGTAACCTCACTACAGCTAGAGTGAATGTGAATTCCGATGAAGCAACAGCGAAGAAGATATTGAAGGCCGTATACTTGGAATCCGCTTAGCGATGAGTACATTCTACAGTTAGACGTTCGTTTATTTATAAATACATTTCATGTATCTGATTAAAAAACCAGTTCCCGCCGTGACGATCATACTGCAAGTGCTTATTCGTTACGATAAATTTATTTCAATATTGAAACATTCGTTTCCTGGTACAGTAATGATCACTTGTATACTATCAGTAGTTCTCTTCAGTTGGTTCATAGTAGAGTAACTAGAAGCTCTATGGGTTAACATATAGCATCAATTAATGTTTTATATTACGCCTTAATTAATTCATTAGTCCAAGTAGCGTTAATATACGAACCATTTTCCTCAGCTGTATAGACGTAGCTTATTATTACAGCACGGGCCTTATGGAAGCTTGCCTGACCTAACTACATCGGCTCCTATTCACGTTCAATTATGAATATCCTCGTCTCAGTGTTTAATTCAAGATCCAAATTTCTTCATTTCAGTAAAGTACCTCATGTTTAAGTAAACCCTATTATGAAGTTTAAACTACAAAAAAACTAACATTACTTTAGTTTTATTCTAACGGGTATTTCTGTATTGCTGTGCTATTTTAATTCTAACAAATTTTTAAAATTGTTTTCGGAAAACAAATATATTCTCCTAAATAAAATAATATACTCTCCAAATAATTATACAGTACTATTCATGAGAATTTATTTCATGGTAGATAGTACAACCACCAATAATGCTCTGATTTTTCTGTAAAGTTAGCGCTTATTTTCTCAATCCTTAATTTATTTTAATAACAAATTTTGAATTTAAATATTTTTTTCTAAGTTTTTATATTATTATTCAGTTATTGCTATACACTATTCAATCATTAACTTTTCTAAAAAAAAAAAACAGCTCTTCCATCAAAATAAACAAAACAACTATTTTTTCACTTTGTATAGAATAACAAATTATTCTTGAAAATATAAATATCAATAAAAACATTCCTAATAACTAGTTTAAATGACATTTATGAGGTTGATGTTTTCATCCTTGCTACTAGTAAAAAATCTCCGTTCAATAGCATGAACAATGCCTGCCCATGCTATTAACTAAACTGCAAACGGACAATAGTGACGGAGAGTGTCTCACAAAAACCCTTTATATTTTTGATATGAGTTATCCTATAAAAATATTCATTTTGATTTCTATGTTAAGTAAGTTCTATTAACTTGATTTGAAAATCAAAATGTCCAAATACAAATAAATATGTTGTATTGACTCATTTCAAAGGTCTGAATTCTGAGAGTTTTGGTTAAACAACTTTGGCATTATAAGCTACCTAATCAAAATGGCGACAACATTTAACAACATGGCGAAAGGTTTACTATTTTGTATGTACCATGACTATATATACTTTTTTTATTTTGAAAAAAGGTAAAACTCAAAACCGTTAGATGTTAATCAGCTTTAAAAAAATAAATACCTTTTGTATTTAAAAACTGAATGCCCAAGTGTTTACTGGTGGAACTGAAAATATATGTTTTGTGCGTTTATTAATAAAACACTTGGTTCATAGACAAAAAAATATTTCTCATATATAAATTATGAAGTGCATTTTAAACTTACTTTCTTAGTAAAATGTTTGCTAAAACATTTTTACATTGCAGTGAATCATAATATAATCCATTTTCAAAAGAACATGTACAAACACATTGTTTAGGTATGTTTCAACTTTGCGTTGTAGGCGATTTTTGCGTTACAAAAATTAGAATTTTTAGAGAGAAAATCGCCTTTAAAATTCGTAAAAGTTGAATCTTGCATGTTCTGGATTAATAAACTGTTAAAAAATAACAAATGCATAGTATATCTAGTTATTCCTCTAACTATAAGAGAAGGAACTAAATATAATTTAGTATAAAGTAATATTTACAAATAACAAATTCATAGAATATCTAGTTATTCCTCGAAATGAATAAGTGAATGAACTAAATATAATTTGGTATGAAGTAATATTTACAATTATATATTTTGACTTACCGTCTACAATATTTAATACAACAGCCGTTTCAGCTATTCAGCCATTTTCAAGTATTTTAGCCGGATATCCTTTGTCACTTATTAACACAAAAATTCTGATTACAGTACATTAACACAAACACAATAATAAATAAACACGATACATTATTTAAAAAAGAGAAAACAGAGTCAATTTAAAAATCTTTGCCTGGTTGGGCCCAACATTCCGATACGAACTGCGGACGGTGGTCAATCACGCTAATTTACACATTACAGTACATCCATCGTATTATTAAAGCTGTTAAAGTTTACTCCCATTGTTACATACAACACTCATGTTTTTATAGTGTTAATACAATTAATACAACAATAGTTTTTTGGAAGTAATTATAAAGAAATTTAACTTACATTTTAATGTTTATTTTGCACATGTTTCAGAAATGGCATTGGATGATGTTGCTAACTTGAAATTAATGACAGCAAATAGTAATGAAATACATTTTCAAAAGGAAGGATGCTTAACGCATTGTGACTTCAATGCATTCAGTTAAACATATTTCGGACGCAATCAAACATTTTTGAAGAATAATTATATATAAAATATGTTCAGAAGAGTTAGTTAATTGATAAATTTGGTAGTTATTGATTCTAACAAATAAACATCAAGACTAATTAAGTAACCAACTGTATAATAGCTGGATTGTAAAGTAAAGATTGTTACTGTGTTTGAATTATTTCTATACCTACTATTACAGTTTTACTAGCATAATATTTTATTCCCTTGGTGAAGGTTTAGATAGTTATATGTGAAGGTAAAAGTTTTTATCTTGAAGTTGAATTATTTCGAGTTTTAGATAGTAAAAACTTTCTCTGAATTTGATAATATACTTTTCTTTCCCATGATTTCTATATAATATTTTAGACAGAATTAGGAGATTTTGAATTACAAATAAAGTTGTTTTTCAATCAAATTTGAAGAAGAAGTATAACGTATAAACACTGCATTGAAATTGGAGGCAGTAGTCACTGAAAAGCCATTATATAAATATAACCGGTGAACGTGAAATGTTTAATAAAAGAAATATCTATAAGTATTCACTTTATAAGCTTTCACTACATTCACAACAGAACCATATAATATAATTTATTAAATATGTTTACTACGATTTTTGAGTCTTATATATTTGAAGAGACGATTTCATATACTTCAATATAGGCATCGGTATTCATATTTGTTTCCAACCATTATCTATCTAACAATATCTATGAAATATTGCCAAGAGGATGTTACTTGAACCTGTCTCACTATAACCTTGTCGCACCTTTACTCACAGATTAAACCTACAACATCAGACTAGCTAGAAACACCTTCTTCCATTATCTGTGTACTTTATTAGCATTCACCTGTCGCTATCTGGATGCTAATGCTAGTCTTGGGATTTAGGTGACTTTATAATTTACAACTTTCACTGGCTTTTTGTTCTTGTTTTAAATATTTCCTCATGATGACACAACAACAAACTCCATAATTGCATTTGAATAATTTATCGTTTAGAAGTGATGGAACAAAAGTAGGACACGTTGCATTGTTATAGACAAATAAATGCAACAGCCTGTTCGATTCGTTTACTTTAAGATTCGTAAATATAGTAAAGACATTGAGCTAATCTAACTTTCTTAAAATTGAGAAAAACAAGTATTATTACAGGGGGGGGGGGGGGGGAATTAGAGAGGATTAATTGCCTCAAATATACACAACGTATCGATTAATGAAGTCATCGGTCGTAAAGTCTCAACATTTTATTGACTCAAGAATTATAGCTTTCGGATTGAATATTTAAATATATTTCCTATTTAGGATGGTGACAATTTAATAATGTATTATTGTTTGTACTCTAGTGAACTTACTTTTCTTTTAAATAGTTATTAGTATAAATTAATTAATTGCTTCTTATTTCTAATTTAATCTATATGTAAAATATAGTTTATTTAAAGCGCCTCTAATCCTAAAATCTACCGACCCACAGACTTGAAATTAAGTAAATGGGTCTCCTTTGGGTAGTAAGTGATCGCTATGAAAAGGTGTTTGCCAACTCAATGGTTTAATCACAAACATCTTCAAAATTACATAATATGATTTATCTTGAACCAAAAAACCCACGTTCTAGTGGTAGGTATCCTCTCTTATGATTTACATAAGGATGGGTAAGGTTTTTTTACACAAACTTATGTAACCGCGAAAGTCGTGAAAAACTAAGAAAGTTAATTCAATTTATTTTGCCTCTCTGGGAGTATTTACGTAAGATACACCACTAATCAAGAAATTTCTGGAACTTGAATAACACAGAGTAACCTATTCAATGTTTTGAAACATCTTGGGGAAGCAATTATATTAAGCCAGTTCATAAAAATAAAGACAATACTTCGAGTTATAATTATACTAGAACTTGCCTGTTTTCAGCAATATTAATTTCGTATATTTATCATTCCTACGTGAGATTAAAAATGTAACTATCAAAGGTTAAAGTTGTGGAAAAGTTTAGTTGAATCCTCTATTTGCATTTACATACAGACTCTAAGTATTATAAAAGTATTATACTTTTACAGGTCTTTTTACCTACAAAACGTAGAGGTATTTCTCTATTTACTTAGCTATCAAGTCCTCATAGAATCTCGCCCTCTAGTCGCCATAAATGTATAATAATATAGGGGAGAGGGGGGTATTATTCCACAAGTCATATAACACTTTCATTTGGCGATGAAACTGAAAGCTTACCAAATAGAACTAAATATCAATAAGACAAATAATCACAGCAACAACTAAGGACGGAACTGAAGCAGAGAGCTTCGATCACTTTTTATATTTGGAAAACCTGGCCAACGAATATGAAGGGACCTCTGTAGATGTAAAGAGCCGGCTAAATAAGGAAAAACGTTTTTCGCTCAGCTAAGACCTATTTGGAAGATATTCAAGAAAATTTAAATTCCAACATACGCTTAGTCCCACTATATAATGTATGTATATCTATTGAACATGACATCATTTACAAACTACTGGCATTAGTTCACAACTATAAAAAACACACCCTTAAAATTGGTAGCTTAAGGTTAATACCAATAAAGGAATTTGGGTGGCAACGAAATAATTTTCACTTAGGGTGTACATGCAGTGAAGGAAATGAAGTTGGATTGAGCATATTTTGGAAGCTACATGAATATATTGTCAGGCAGGTGCTCCAATAAAATCTTTTAGGCATTAGAAAAAGAGGCAGAAACAGAATTACCTAGTGGTGGAACATTGAAAAGAACTGTCAAGAGTCAATTCGTTTTGAGAACCGTCAAAGAACATGGGTTAGGCCCAATGTTCTCTACTAAAAGAACGATAACAATAAGTCAAGAAAATCATAAAACTTGACTAAATACAGAATTAGCAATTATGAGACCCATTTAAATAGATTTCATAATGCTGATTTCTCATAAAATTCTGTATAGTCCTTTTTGTATTCTCAACATGATTTGGACATAAAAGGAAAATGTCAACTAAGACCGACAATAGAACTTAACCAGGCCAACGACATGGTCTTTTAATTACACTAATTTACGTGACGTAACAATGAAGTAACTGAAGAAGTTAGAGTCATGGAGGTATTCAAGTTATAACATCTAAATCTTATAGACACATTTATCTTTCCTTAGTGGCATTAATGTTAATAGATCAACATTTTATTTGCAGCTCACCTAAATGTTAACTGTAAACATACGTTCTTCATTAATATGGTTGGGTTGAATGGACGACCTTCTATTATCCCTTATATAACTTTATGTCGTGCTGACAGAACTATTATAATCCGTGTGACATCCAATTATCTCAGAAGTTATGAAGTACAGTCCTGAGTGAAAGTATTGTAATGTGCGTAGACGATGTATTAGTCCAGTCAAATTAGGTTTTCATCTTGCATTAAATCATGGGGTTCCAATTTTTTCAGAAATGTGTAGTGGGTGGTCCAATGAATAACGCCTAATAAAGTCCCGTCGGGGTTGGGGGGCGGGGGGGGGGGGGGGGGTTGGAGGGGGTCCTGAAGGCCCCCGTTTTTTGGTTTTTGGCATTTATCTCGAAAAAACGGTGCGTCCCACAGAAAATTGTAGACTGATAAAACTTAACTTAAAGATAGTGACATTTTCTTTGTACCTTTGTACCTAAGTGTTGCCGTTTTCGAGATATGAGTCGTTAAGTATGAAACTTTGTCAAAAAAAAGTGGGGGTGGTTCAGGTATTTCGTCAATCTTTTTCTTAGAACTCTTTCCCTTTCCATTTTACAGAAAACTCGTAAAAAAGAAAGTTGTAGAGGGAAAGATTTCCTTCAAAAATGTGTACAGTTATGCTCATTTATTTTCTCCCGGCAAATAGTTACAGTGTTTTGAAGTTTTGGGGTACTTTTCAACATTTTACTAGTAAAATGCTCATCAGCCTAGTTTCTTTTCTAAGGTCTGTAACTCTCTTAATTACTTTGTATACTGATTAATTAAATAAGTCTATTATTTATAACCCGTATAAATAATAAATTACTTACATCTGTACGAATAATGTATATTTCAAAAATGAAGCTGATGAAATTCTCTACAAAATGGTCCATTGAAGTTTCTCAACTATTTACCTCGGAAACAGGATAAAATTGACACTCTTAATAACTTTGTACGATGTTTAATTAAATTCGTATAATATCTATAACTTTTTAATAATAAACTATGTACATCTGTGAATATAATTATCCAACACCGAATCACTCAATCTTCGACCACCTGTTAATCCTCCTTCATTCTTCATGTCACACATGAGTGTCACTTCAATTGCCATGTTGCACCATACACTAGCCATTGGTGTTCTAGTTCTATTGACAGTGAAGTATCCACGATTTATAAAATCTTTTTTAAGTTGAGGGTGGCGAGTTGTTAGCCCCAGCATGTCTTGTACATATAAGTGAGTACACTTTGCATAATGAAAATGCCCACTGGCATGAAGTAAGGTATAATAAGTTGGGCGCATGTCATATGATCTTCCCAGTTACCAGTGCATATGACTGCAATTAATTTTCCATCAATACCTCCATTTCAAAGTACTGGAACCACAAAGCTGCTGTTGGCCCATTACCTTTGAGACGTGACAATTCATTGCTCAATATACGCTGAACACTGGCAAGGGATGCATTAATTAGTGGAAATGTGTTGTGGAGTAATTTCTACTGAGGTCTGAAGTAACTGAACTATTTCTTCTTTTTCATATGGTGTAATATCTAAATGTTCCAAAATGATCTGAGTTAAAGTGGTTTGAACAACTCTCACTGCTCTGCTGCAAGATTTTCCGTTTAACATTTTGTCTACTGAATTAGGAGCAAAAATGCAGGACAGAAGTTCTTTATACCACTTCCAGCCATAGTTTTCCGATTCAACCTAAATACGACATGAGCATATGAAACCCACCAAGAATCATTTCTACTTTGCTCAGTATAGGCAAAGCTCGATGATTCGATTTCTCTAGCTTTGGGATATTGTTTACTCAACAAGTTTGGAACCTTTCCCGATGTGCGTCTTTTGCAGCATATTTCAGAACTGTGTACAAAGTGGCATCATAACTTGGAGGTGATTGGTGAATGTAAGCGGTATGATTGCACTTCGCTCACTATTGGTTGACTCAGAAGCCACATCCAAAAAACCTTTACGCCCTGGGGTTTTTGGCATTCCTGGGATGTTCAGGAGAGATAGACATTTTACTCTCATCCGCAGAGTGTCTTGGAGGTTTGGGATAAGTTCATCCCCACGGAGTGGACTCAAAACGTTCAAATCCTCAATTACGAAATTTCTCAGTCCCTTTTTCTGCACGTTTTCATACGTAACCAGTTCCATAAAACCCATTTCTCCCAATTTAAGTGCAAAAGGCGCTGTTGAGAAACCTTGGATTTTATCGGATTTTGGAATAGCATGAGCAGGTGTTATACATTTAATTCTTCCTAAGCTGTGAAACGTGTCCCATCCATCCAGAGTGGCAACATTGAAGTAGGCGTTATAAAAAAAACATATTGCCGAAATGTTTTGTCAGGTGAGGGTTTTGGGGGATGGTAGACGGAGGAGAGTTCCAATCGCTGAGCATCAAAATATGGCGGCACTAAACCCGAAGCCAGACAGTAAATTTAACAAGTTCCGTGACCCGAACTTACAGTGTATGAAATAAGAAATACCAGTGAGGATAGGGGAAATGAATGAGCGCGGACGAATGGCTCAAATTACAGCGTGTCTAATGCAAACTCTTTTTTCACTTTTCTTCTGTGGGATAAGAGCATTCATAAAATCAGCAAGGGTGTCAGGTACTGTACCTTATCTTTGGCATCATTTAAATACTCTTCGCTTGGAGGGTAGCTCCACAAATCGTAGGCCTTCGACTGGAAGTCTCTCATTATTATTGCAGCAGCCATTTTAAACGATCCTCATATTATCATCAATATCACTGCCACTCCTAATAGCACAAATAAAACTCTTTTCACTCATTCTGAACGATCTAAACTGAAATAACATAATAAATTCAATGTTGTGTAGAACGCGATCAATGTTGTGACTTGGCGCAAACGCGTGAGAAACTGGCTACACTGATCTAAAATGAATAGTTGTTTACTTGTTTACAAACAATAGTTGCTTACTTGTTTACAAACAATAGTTGTTTACTTGTTTACAAACAATTAGAGAACAGGCAGTAAACAGGTTGAAAGGGGGGTGGGAGAGGAGAACAAATATAAATAGGAGACAATGGTAAAGGATAGATAGTAGCAAACAAAGCTTCTGAAGATGGGGTCTACCCGAAACGCGTCAAGGGAGAGAGAGACGAAGCTAAGAAAGGTGGATACGCAAGAAGACAAATGTTTCAAGCATCTTAGCGGAAATAATAATAACAAATGCAGTGAGTTTACATAATTTATTATTTATACGGGTTATAAAATAATATTAGACTTATTTAATTAATCAGTATACAAAGTAATTAAGAGAGTTACAGACCTTAGAAACGAAACTAGGCTGACGAGCATTTTACTAGTAAAATGTTGAAAAGTACCCCAAAACTTCAAAACCCTGTAACTGTTTACCGGGCAAAAATAAATGATCACAATTGTATACATTTTTGAAGGAAATCTGTCACTCTACAACTTTCTTTGTCACGATTTTTCTGTAAAATGGAAGGGGAAAGGGGTTTAAGAGGAAGATTGACGAAATACCTGAACCACCCCCACTTTTTTTGACGAAGTTTCATACTTAACGGCTCATATCTCGAAAACGGCAACGTTGAGGTAGAAATGTGGATACACTATTTGAAAGGAAATTTTATTATTCTTAATGTTGTAACGTATTAAATTTTATGTGCGACGCACCGTTTTCGAGATAAACGCCAAAAACCAAAAACGGGGGCCTTTAGGACCTCCTCCTACCCCCGCGGCGCCTGAAACCGATGGGACTTTAGTAGGCGTTATTCAGGAGACCATCCATTACACATTACTGAAAAAATTGGAACCCCATGATTCAATAAATTTTGAGCTAACGATTCGCCGCCATTTTGAGCTAATTTGACTGGACTATATATCAAACTTGTTGGGTGTAATTTAAGTGTGTGTGTGTGTGTGTATGTTTTTTTTACAGAGTACGAACATATCAGCCGTTGTTACCATTGATATACACATTACATTTATTCAATTTTAGCTAAAACGTTTAATTTTTTTGCTAAATTTCTATTTTTTGTTCGGTGTTGTTTTGGCATTTTATTTAAAAAGACGATTTGACTGTCTGTACACATTTCCAGCTCTATACGAATGTTTAATATGTTAAATGTCTATTTCAACTAGAACAATAATAACAAAACGTAACGTACTCTTGAAGTACATGGTATTTCGAATCAGTCTAGCTCACGTTTTATATTTGTTTTACTCATGGAAAAAATATTCAAAGAAATAAATACACAAATTTTGCTTGAAAAAAAAAAACAACTTAAATTATAATTTATTATTCTTTTTTTAACAACCAAATAGGTTAAATAGTTCTAGTGATGAAATAAATATCGTTGACTGCATCTATCCGAAGCAGTTACTTTCTTATATACATTTCAGTTACTCTTTCCTTGACTCAGGTTGCACCCGTCAACCTTTAACTCGACTTCGTAACCGCACATAATATAACTCCCACTTGCCATTGTTCCCACCTCTTCCTGTAGCATTCCCGTCTTTATTTCTCAAGATCAGATTGTAATAAACTAACCTACTAAAAAAAATTTTCCCAAGGTAATATGTTTTACTAACTAAAACATCATGTTCCAAATATATGTGTCGCACCTTCGGAAAGTGAATCAGGGTCTCAATATAAAGACATAAGTTTCTATTTGACAAAACTTAAGATTTGACGTATTTAAGATTTTGAATCGAAATTTGCTATACATAATTGTTACATTACGTTTTGAATTATAAATTCAAAACGTTATATTCAACATTTTTTAAACTGAATCAGTTTGAAATGTGTAATAAGTTACTGAATATTAAAAACTACGGTATCACAAAAATTATACAAAATATTATTGTTAAAAAGTTATGATTTTAGCTTAACCTTGGGATTGTAGAATTACCATACAATTTGTGTTTCGGTTGTTTATAGATAGATTGGTTTAATTTTTTTTATCTACGTAAAATGTTAAAACAAATAGTTTTTTGTTTAAAAAATGTTCGACTTTTGTAACTGTGTACGTAAAGTTAATAGTTTTAGGGATTTCAACATTAATTTCGAATAGCCATCATTTTCAAAATCTATTAGATTTAATTCTTAGTGTATAATAAGTAGTAGCTTAAAGAAGGGTTATACCTACTTCGATTGTCAGATTTATTATCTTTTTAAATTGTCATTATTTTTCGAGGATACTCAAAACTGCTGACCATGAGACAAGCCAACTATAAAGTACTTCAGCGGGAAATCCAAGCTTTGAGTGAATGTTATGTTATGTTTGACTGCTCTACGAAGCCAGTTCGCCCAGATACGCTTCAAACGGAATTTTTGGTGAGGTGGTTATAAGTCCGCTCAGACCAACTCCGTTCTGCCGTAATTGACAAGATCGAAAGAGCCGTCAAACCAGCAGTTCAGTGTAAACCGCAAAAAAACAGTATTTTTTGTGGAAGAGCAATAGTTCCTATGAATGTTTTTCATTGTTTTGTATTCAAGAAAAATTATTATAATTTTTACAAAAAAACAAAAACAAATAATAACATGTTATAGAATAAAAAAAATTTAAAGGTAAATAGTCCATTTCCTGCCTATTTCTTCCCAAATTGTCATCTGCCATTAATTATTATTCATGCACTTATACCATTTGACAGTACAATTCTTTGTACTTTGAACGAACAGAATGAGTGCTTTGACACCCGTTATAAATTACTCCAAACTAGACAAGACACAACACAAAAACCGAACAAAACTCCATCTGAAATTATTACCACTGGAAGGATCGCAATATCAGTGAACGAGCAAACTACAGAGTGGGTATGTTCGGGGGGGGGGGGGGGGGGGGGGACACGGACTTGGCTGAAGACCTCTGATGTCTATCCGCCGAGAAAGGTGGGGCTACACTACACATAGTCGTTCCGCTCCGATCTTCTCGGATCCTCTCAGAATTTGACTGATCAATGTTCTTTCGAAGACCCTTCCGATTCTGTTCTGGGTGGATATGAGCGGATACATTATCCAGTTCCATTTAAATTATGTAGAGTGTTTAACCACATTTTTTCCGCTTTGCAGATCTGAGCGGGCCGGCTTTATGTAACCATAGATTTAGCAGCCTAGATTAGGCCTACTTGCTCGCAATCATTTTGAGTATTTTTTTATAAAGCGCTAATGCCAGCGTTATTTATTTTATAGGTGTGAATATGTTTTTGCGGAATGTTCTTAATTTAATTTTTCTGTTACGTTCAACATAAAGTCCCAACAAACGTTTATAGATATAGACTACTACTTGAGAATTATAAAATAGAAAAATTGACTTCTTAGCTTATAAACTTGACTTATACAATACGCTAGAAATTATCATTTACTGATGTAAAATGTATTGAACTTCCTCTTCATGCTTAACCTTGAAATTTAGTAATAAAGCAACAAACAAGATTGTGTTCATCGTTGCTTGACAATAGTTTTGCCTCCGCTGTGATTAAAGCTGGCATATTTTGTGTTTGAGTAGTTTGTACGGTACCTCTATCCAATGGTAATCAACTCAACGTTGATCAATGTTTATTTTTTCCTACAAATTTTAATTTTGTGCCCGTAAGGAAGGACGGGCATGGAGTAGCACACGGAAAAGCTAACACCAGTAGACGGATTTGAACCAATGACAACCATAACCTTAGAACTCTGAACTACTGAGCTGTAGCTGCTACCTGGGAAGCTTATATTGTCAAATTACGAAATGTATATTGTAATAATGTGTGATATAATGCATTGTCTGAACAAACCAATCATATATGTATTGTCGTATCCATTTACACCTAAAATGTAAGATATATTTAACTACATTCTTTTTTCAAATCATATTTTCAGAGATCAATTCATAAACAAGTTTAAAACCGTGTCTAGTAGAACGAAGGAAAACCAATCACCTTTAATAAATAAATAAGATTATTTGTTTTGTTTACCATCCTCTGTAAAACCTGGTCAAAATTATAAAACATGATCCACGATAACAATTATATACACTGTATAAACTATCTGGCTACGTACACATTAATATTATTCTAAAAACTTTGTTATGTTTTTAATATCATATCACCGAAATTGCATTTACTGTATCTTTTTGACTTGTGTGTTAATATTTTATAAAGAAACATTTCATGGCTAATGTCGGTTTAAACTGAAGTGCTCATAACATGAAGAATGAAACTTATAATCAAGCTGATAATGAGTTAGTTAATGTGCATTCTAAGGTCAGCTGAGTGAAACCTTATATTATTTGGTTTGCGTACTAGTTTAGAGAGACTCACAAATTACTTTTTAACAGTGCCAAGGTGAATTATTGGTCGTAGTATACTAAGAGAAAAGTATTTGAATTTCAGACTAAATAAATACTTCATCTTATTTTATTTAAAAATCTTCTGTTAAATTAAATTATTTATTTGAAAAATAATGTTCTAAGAACATATTAAAACTTTTACATCTTTGTTTAAACTAGTATATTTGAAAAGTTATGAAAAAAGTACGTAAAACTTTGAATCACTTCACCCAAGTAAATATTTCAACTAAAATTTCTTTTTCTTTTATGTATGGCATCCCTTTCCTCGCCTCAGGAACTTTTTTCGTTCTTACTTTGAAAAATACAAAGTACAGCTACATTTTAGATGTGAAAGAAACAGATATATAACACTTACTAAAACTAACAATAACACTACCACTAAGACGTATACTAATATAAGCAAGAAAGTTTTACAAATTGTTTGTTGTAGTAATGCAATTAAAAAAAACTATTCATCAGATTTTGATCACAACATTTTTTACGATTGTGCTTAGTTTTGTGGCATGGTCATGTTTTATCTTGTTGTTTTAAAATATTGATGAGAAGTGATTGAAAAATAAGCATTCCTTGCAAAAATTAAAGTTTGGTGCTTTTTAATGCTAAACTGTTAAAAAAGATAATTTAAACAAGTGTTGGTAATAAAAAAAAAAATGTAAAGAACAACAAATCTTTTTAAACATAAAACGTTATATCTAACTGCACTAAAATCAGTACTTATTTATTTCTCTAATAAAAGAAGAACAAATTTTAAATTTGGGTAAAACTTATCAATTGTCTTTCATTCATTAGTAAAAACATTTCAGCCTATGACTATTATAAACAAATATTTATTTAATAAGCTATGTATATTAGTGATGATTTATTTGAGTTTCTAAAACATTTTTTCCTGTTACTTGTTTGCTTCCTAAATTTTGTACTCTGTTTCTTCTGCACTTTACTGGTTTCTGTGTATCTCCTAACTTTTTATACTGTCGAGTTTGTATTTATATCCCATTAACTTGCCCTATACAAATATAGAAATTTATTAAATGTATTACTTAAAATATTGCATGTTGGCAAGACAAATGGTTTATCAAACTAATAATATTATCTACTAACTTTATCTGACATGCTGCAGTTTCTACACAAAACTAAGGAAATGCAATTTGGACTGTAGTAACACAAAAAACATTATAAGCTTAGTTATTTGCAATTATGTTTATTTAGTTCATGAAATAAATGCCATAGTTTATGAAATAATACAAAGTAGAATACATAGCAGAATATATAAATAAAAGATAGATTACTATAACATTAGATATTATATTTCAAATAATATTTTTAATTGTATTGGTTTATTTGTATTTTTAAAATTTAATTGACCATAATCCCTTAAAAAACATAAGAGTTCATGAAAGAATGATTAGGATAGTATAAAAATAAATAAATAAAAAAATAACTGACATATTATTGTAACAATACATACAATGTGTTTAAAATGTGCTTAATTTTTATTTCAATTTAAACAAACAGTTCAAACTTTGATGAAATTCAATAAATTATGAGTTTCGTGTAGCCTACAGCGTTTTTGTAATATGTTTTGACCCCGAAGACAAGGATCCGCATAATAAACCAACTTTATAATATTACTTTCAGTTACTTTTATAATCTATTATTTCTAACATAAATTGAAGCACACTTTATAATGTATTATTGTTAAATCAATTTGTTCAACAAATATTTTAAATTGGTTAAACATAATTTTCTACACGGATATTTTTCTAAATCACTAATTTATGGATTTATGAACTTAATACAAAATCATATTATACCTTCATTAGTTATACTTTATGCTCACTGCCGATAAAATATGTTGAATTTATATATTAAAGTATTATCACCAGCTATGAAGTTAGGCAGTTCCGATAGTGGAACTGAAATACAGTTTTCAGAACTGAAAATTTGGTCAACGTCCACGTTTTCAGTGAAAACTTTCTGAGTGTATTTGAACTCGGAATAAGGAATCCTATTATAAAACGTTACCTTGGAAAATAGGTTACTTTGAATACTATCTTCAGTTGGAACGTGGACAAGAAATACCATACATTTTCCCTTTTCTGCATCAATTTTGCTGAATTTCCAATAAACTGAGCGAAACCCTTTAACAGGGTTAATTGTATACAACGACGTATCAGTTTTTACGTTCAACCAAAAAAAGTTACTATTTGGTTTTAAAATGGTATATTCGCAATGCTGGCTTTTAATATGTTTCAATAAAGTGTTAGCTTCCCCCTCCCAACCACACTGAACGATACGACAAGGCACGGTTCTGAAGGAGCACGACTTCTGGTGTTCGTTTAGGTATAACGGCATACTAAGTTCTTTACACCCTTTTTTCAAATATTTGCATTCTATAGGGAAAGCACCTAAAATATCGATTAAAACTGTAGGAACGTTCGTAGTGTCGTCATCGATAATCCCTCTGCATGTCGGGCACGCCTGCAGGTCGTTTTTACAGGACATGCATATAAAGTGTCCATTCTCGCACTGGCAAAGAGGAGGGGATAGAATCTCCAAACAAATTGGACATTTTGTGATTACTTCCAGTTTGTTGAAAACTGAGACCAACTGTTCTATGGATTGTGATTCCTGTAACACAGAAACATAAATGCAGAGTCAATATTCAATTAGAATCCCAATTATACCCTTAATATCTAATACGAAACTCGTGTCTTTCAGTTTTTAGGTCACTGAATGTACGACCTATTAAATATTCACACTTTCAAAGTTTAAACAACGTTTATTTAATATTTGGCAGCTATTAAAAAAAAGAATCAGTTATAAATACCATTTTCGTCATTAGGCTATGAATAAAAAATAATTTGAATCCATAACATAAATTTTTAAGAAACATTTTGCTTGTTAATATTTTTTTATTTAATCAATTACCTGACTGTCTAAAATCAATAAATATCCCGCTTATATAGTTATGTTTGGATCTTGAAATTGCAGGAGGTCAGTATCTGTTAAAAGTTTTCGGATACTGTTTGAAGTGATTGTGTGAATCTAGTTGTGTGTAAGGGAAATTAAAGAGCACATTATATTTAAAATTTCAAATATTTGTTATTATTATTTATATATAATAATTCTGTATTTCATTGTTTTATGAAATACAGAATGCATTACTGACATCCCCCCCCCCCCATGCAATACTGACAGTTCAACCGTTTAAATTGTTAAATAATACTATATTTTAGTCTTATAGTTCTGTGCTTTAGAATGCTAGTTCATGCTTTATGATCGTACATTTTACTTTATAAATTTTAATGTTTGTTATTAGTTACTTTAAGATATGATTATTTTTACTTTTATTGCTTTACTGTATAAGTTCAGCTATTAATATTTTAAGTCTTTTAAAATAAATACATAAATATAAATCAATATAATAAACGAAAGGAGCAGTAACGACAAATGAACAGCTTGTATCCAAGATAAAATAAATAAAAAAATGAGTACTAATTATCATTTATTGGTATATTCCCAAACAGGGTTCTGAAAATGTAAATTCAATAAATCATATCATAAACACCATGATTAACACATTTTGAAGATGGTATTTAATGGTATTTTTCGTTTGTTTCAATAAGGTAAGACATTTTTATTCCATATCATTCAAGACTAAATAAAGTGTCTTTTTGTCGGTATAAAGTATTAATATTAGTATTTTACTATACATCTGGTAATACAGAATTGCTCAAATAATAATTATACCAACACATACATGTTTATTTTTGAATATATTAAATAGCTGCGTGGAGTAATAAAATAGAATAGTAATTAAAACAAAAACGATTTAATCAAATAAAAAGTAAACATACATTTTAGAAGAAAAATGGCAATGAAAACAATTTGTACGTACAATATGTATAAAAAATTAAAATATTGTTTGAAATAAAGTTTTACACTTTATCAATCAAAGTTAATTCCTGTAAGTATTTAGTTAGGCCTAACTAAGTACTGTTAATTATGTGATAATTTACTAGGTGGCTTAAGAAGAAACGGGAAACTATTAGGAATTATTGTTCTATTGGTAACAATACAGAAATAAATCATGCATATATAGGTCTAATAAATAGTTTAGTTTCTCATCTGAAAAGAAACATTGGAAATATAAAATTCAGGTTTGTTATAGGTTTGCGATCTTGTATACAATGTTTCATAAGTGTAGCAAAATAGTTTGGTTTGATTTCAAATTTCCGAATCTCTATAGACCAATGATTTAAGTATTTATATGTTCGAAAATACAGTGTTGTAAACTACCAGTTTGTTTTTCAGGCTATTGGTGGATATTGTATGCTATTATCAAGAAATTCAATTGTTGGATTACGAGATTATTCTTTGACCTACCAAACAACTTATAATGTATCTATAGATAAAAGAAGAAACTTTTTGTTCTCTTGTAAATGTTATTGTGCTGTGTTTTACACAGACGCCATGATACGAATATAGGAAATAAATAAATGTTGTTTTAGTATTCAGAGTGGAAAATAAGTCGTGATACATCTCTTGTAAAACCCTCTTGAAACCATTAATTTATGTGTTAAGAAAATAAAAATCAGCTAACGCACTCGTTCGTTACGCTAAAAATGAAATTAAGTTATAAAAAAAATATATATATTATTTAAAAGACAGAAAGAGATATGCAAAATCTGATTTAGGGACAGTCATTTACCGTCAAGGGAAATATTAGAAAACCTATTTACAAAATCCCCAAACCCCCGTACCTCTCATACCACCCTAACTCAAACATCTTTAATGGACACTAATTGCTTGTGATACACCATATTGATGCCTTTTAAAAAATATGAATTTCTGTATTAGAAACATAAAAATCTGCTAACGC
>JAGFPH010000147.1:635207-645684 GCA_018207615.1 Philaenus spumarius
CATAAAAACAGATAACTAGTCATACTCTCTCAGATTTAAACTAATACTGCGTCAACCACTGTTTATTTTACTTCTTTCTACAAACGTCTGGGCGTGCTTTATGATATTTAAGTAGTACCTTTACGGGTTAACAGCTTATACTGGGCATAAATAAAGTCTGGCGCAGTCAATATATCTAGAGAAGCAAAAGAAATTACAGTTTTAAAGTTTTAGTGTGGTTGTTACAGTAAAATTACATATATGTAAAATTTTACTTTATGTTTTAAGTTAGTTTCGAAATCTGTATATGAAGTTTTTTCTCAATGAGGTGGCGTGCAAAATTTTACTTACTGCCGTCGATGTTCTTTTTTGGCAGGTGTTCTTAGACCTTTGATGGAATGATTATATAAAATTGGTTAGATTTTTCAGTTTATAAATGCCAGTTTAAAGCTGAAACAGTATTTTATGTTCTTGGCCAATATTTAGTTCGGAGTGTAATATTGTTGTTAGTTCGGGATGTCATTGTAAGGTTGAGTTTTTTAGAATTATTTGAGATTATTTTTAGTAAGATATTTCCATATTCACATGCTAAGTACGTTTTCTTTTCCGTATGCTTCGAAGGTTTAGTGATTTTCTTATGTTTTTTGTTTAGCAGCTTTTCAATCATGCAACTTTACATCCATTAATTGTGTCAATATACTCTATAATTTTTAGTTTTTCTATTTTAATTAATGTATTGTAATTAATCTGTGTACCATACTGTTATAGGCGGCTGTTTTCCGAGATATAGGATGGAGAGGTGATGTCCGTGGTGGTACCGCTTCTATATTATATATTTTGTAACGAAATTTGTCCCTGCCTTTTATAATCGTTATATTTAGGAAGTTTAATTTATTGCCATTTATGCCTCACTTGTTATTGCATATATTTGTTTATGACATTCCTTTTATATACTTTTTCAAGTGTTCAATTTGTTTAAATATGCCATTACAAATTATAAAGGTGTCATCTACTTATTTTGTATAAGATACGGTTTGGCTGTACAGTTTGTTCACATTTGGTAGTAGATATGTATTTTCATAGTGGTTTAAAAGTAATAATACGTTAATAAATATGTGTGTCATTTTTGTTGCATAGTATTTGAACTTCCTGTGTTTGAAATATAATTTAAAGTATATTTTTAATGAAGTATTTTGCACCTATAACCCTAAAAGTACTTTTCATAGTATTTACAAATACGTTTGTTTTTTAAAATATGACATATTATGTATATATTTTAATTTTTTTAATATTTATCTATTGTTTAGAGGTTACGTTTCGTTTAGTTAAATTATTTTATTTTTGACATTCGTTTTATATACTATCGCTTTGAGGCTAAGTGGAGGACATAACTTTCCCTTGCCTCCTAAATACAGTTTTCATTATTATTATGCCACTAACTATCTAGATAGTGTAAAGTTTACCTAAAGTTTACCAGTTTAACAGATTTGCATTATTAATGAAGCCAAGTTGGTTCCACGACAACTGCAGTCATCCGATACCGTGAAGTGACGTCGAGAGAATGTACATTCGGAATACTCTCACTTCGGTCATCAAGATCTCACGTTCGATTTAGTCACGATTTGCGGCAGGAACAACAAGAAGAAGAATGCAACGTTTTTCTATGCGTGAGTGAACATAATGTATGGGATGGTTTGTTCACACTCAAAGAATGAATGCAATGTTAAAACTACACATCAGGATCACAATGGGAAAAGGTATCACAGTAAACGAGTACAACAAAATTAAACCTAAAAGATTATGCATAAAGGTATGTAGTAAGCTAGATGGAGTTGTATAATATAAACCCGACTTTTGTTTAACAAATTTAAATGTCCGTTTTTATTTAAAAAGAACACATCAAAAGATCATATTTTACATAATCAATAAATGAAACAATAAAAAGTAGAGGGGCAATTTTTTCAGGGACAAATAACAGTTTTTCTTTTCAAAATTAATTCATCAGCTCACCAAACCAACATGGTTCCCCAACTAATATATCGAAACAATATAATATACTAATTGTAGCTAATTATAACAGTATTTTCTAATCTAGCATTATATCCGGACACGATATGTGCAAAATAAAACTGAACGGAATTATTAACTAACTAAATTTTCTATTGGACTTGAACATTTTTATTTCTTTAACAATGAGCATGTTAAGTAATGTATGTTATAGTTATATACATGATATAATAGCAATCTAAGTAATACATTAGGTTTTTAGTAGTATGTTTGCTATGGTTGTGTAACAATACTTGATTTCATGACAGTTCTGCTTTGAAGATGTTTGAGATGATGTTTAAAATGATACTCTAAAAATGTTTATATAAACATAATCTAATAACCTTAATGTACAAATTTGTCTTAATTTTGTGTCGAAAAGTTATAAAATTAATCATAAATATTAAATGGTTTTACACAGCGTTTATAATTCAAAGATCACCTACTAAATGTTTATCATGATATTATGTTTATATCGGAACTTTGCTTCGTGACCAACCCCAATAACATCTCTATAACCTATCATTCAGCACACCATTGTTAGTCTGTCTAAAACAATGGTTTTATCTATTTTAAAGGCAACTAAAAATATAAATTATAAAATCGACAAGGTTGATTCCGATCCCATTTAAAATTAAAATGTTAGGTTAAGCATCCAAATATAATTGCGTCATTTTTGATTGTCTATATATTTTAATGTTTCTATTATTTTGGTTTATTCAATTCTTTTTCTTATAGATGAATCAGACGAATGAGGTTTCACATTACAAATCCTAATTCTTATAACTTATCTAAAAAGAGTAAAATAAAATACACATTTGAATGTTACCAAGGTGTAAAGGCTTTTCAAAATCACAAGAGCTATGTTACTTTCACTGAAGTTTGATTGCTGTTTCAATTTCACCTTTAAGGCATGACTAATACCGACATTGAAAGCAAGACGCACTGACACCTTACAATGATTACATCCCGAACATAGATGCTCATTAATAGAGCCGCATTTTTAATTATCTTTTACTTCCTGGCATTAAACTTCTGGAGTCATTAAAATGTAATTTAAACTACTTTTAAATATGTATCATTAAAATACAGACAATTTGACATGATACCATTTCCTCCCCTATGCTAGCTTTAAGTTGTTTTCATAAACTACTCAAACAAGTTATTTGTTTTCAGACTATAATATCTTGAAACTTTATATGGAAGCTGTCATAAATCGGTTGAGCGATGGTATTTCGATATGTACTATTCGTGTTCGATTTATCATAGGTTTTGATCCAGTTATAAACAAGTTAACTTTTTCGTTTGTTTTTCAACTCTTTATCCTTTAATAGACCACAAAGTACTAACGTTGAGAAAAATATATGAATCTTTTTTATGTTTTTTTGGAAGTTCATCACACAAGGAAGTTTAACTTATGTATGCCCTTAGATTAGTGTATGATCTCTATATAAAATGCGACGGCTTCGGATTTGTCCAAATTACTCAAGAGGTACTGATTCAATTTTCTTGCTGCAGTAACCAATACGTAAAACTTTCATCTCTAAAGATTTTGGGTTATATGTGATACAATTTTTTAAACTATTTCGTATACAGTTAGTAAAACTAAGCGGGTAGTAAAAACTTGTAACATTTTGAACACGTTTACATAAATGATCACGATCACGTTTAATAAAAATGATTAGAAGGTATTTTAAAGTTACAATTTTACTGTAGACTTTTCCTTAGAATTGAATATGATTTCACAGGTTTTCGTAACCCAAAGTACATTTCTAATTAGCACCAACGTTTCCACGTTATAACCATTTTTTTAAATAAAAACGAAACCATAATTTTAAGAATAATTTCTTCCAAAGGATTAATTTGGTAACTGTTAATTTATTTATGTTGAATAAACTGTTGGTAACTGACAACTTGTGTGTTGAATTACAGGTTCGTCTTTAAATAAATAAACTACATAAGTTGTCAGTGGACGAGAGGAGATATCTTTATTAAAACAATGGATTGAAGGAGATAAAAGAATCCTGTTGCGAAAAAGGAGTATTTAAGTACTGTACTAGTTTTATCTCTACTAATATCCACTATAAGTTAATAAATACAGGCACCTATATTATGAAATATAATTCACAATGAAATTCCCGTCGTCTTATTGTTAACATGAATAGTAACACAATTAAATATTAGCCTAATAATAAACATCCTACGTTAGATTGTTCACTGTCACACCCAGGACTACAAATTGTAATGTAATTACCAACATGTACAAAAAGTGGATTAGCATACAACACCCATCTCTCTGTAATTGTCCCTTAAACTTAGTGGGCGGTATGAAAGTGTAACCTACCATCAAGAGAGAGTCAACAAAAAGCTTTCACTTTGAGTGTTTGTATTGTCAACAGAAATGTATTACAAATACATAATAATACATTTTAATAAAATCCAACCGGTAAAGGTTGAATACTCGGTAGTTGTTGATTTGATGATTAGATGGAATGAAGTGTGTTTATTAGTTCGTTGTGGGTGCTAGAGCACGGATTTACTAACTCCAATGAAAATACATTCACTAAAACAAATATTGCACTATACTTAATATAGCAACTATAGAGTATAGCAACAGTCACATAATGTACTAGGCACATAATAGGAATTGAATCGTTAAAAACTTCAAACATTCGAGGATTTATGTAAACTGCATTTTACATAGATATTTAATTTTCAACTTTGAAGGAGGTTTCCACGGGAGCAAGGGTAGCCTCTTTATTGTGTTTTAAAAAAATTAATTAACAGCCAATACAAATACTAAAATTCAATAATAATTTGATAATTAACATAAATCATACACATTCTTAAATCTCAAATAGGGCTTCACAACGTAGGATAGTTGAATATAATTCTTTAAAATAATATAAAAACAAGCTGACTCCAATCAATTTGGGCTTATACAAATCTGTATAAAAACAAATAATGAAGCAATTATGCTTTTATTTAAAAATATCAGTATAAAATAGGCAAGTTCTCACCTTACTGGAATGGTTAGTATAAATATTAATTTAACTTTCAAAATATTGTTGGAAAAAATAAACTTGACAAAGAACGTGATTGGCATTTCATTTACCTAATATGTGATTATTTAAAAATAATTATATCTTTGTAAATACTCAACTAATTCAAACCTACAAGTTTTATAAAATAATTAATCCAATTTTGTATTGAATAATTTAATTTCTGACATCTTAATGGTCCAGTCAATAAATGACCCAAAATGAGGTGTAGAGTGCGTGAGCAGGTAACTAAGCGATTCCTTCAGAAACTTGTTCAGGGGGCTTAGGTTGTTAACATACCAAAAGTCCTGACTCCTAGGTGATGAGCGGGGGGGAGGACGGGGGGGGTAAAGGTACGAATTTTGGGTTTTTCGCTTATATCTCGAAAACGGTGCATCGGAGAGAAATATTTTTAGATAATAAAATGGAGTTCTTAAAATTATCTAAAACTTTTATATCATATGTTTTTTTCTAATTCCTAACCGTTTTCGAGCTATACCCTCGGAAAAAGTTGAAATTTACAAAAAAAATCTATTTACGTCAAAATATTCATAAACATTGCATCATATTGTCTAAACCTATTCTTAAACGAAAAGTATGAATAGGAAAGAAGTTGTAGATTTTTAAATTCCCTTTTAGAATATATATACATATGCTGATTAATGTCCAACCCGCCTAAAGTTACAGCTATTTTAAAACTTGTATAGCATAACCGAATCGCCAATTATCCGTATCGGTCCTAAGCGTTATATAACAAATTAAAACTAAGTAATGAGATATGCACTTCGCTTGAAGAGTTTTCTGGAGTCACATTCACTTCAAGTGAACAACACAAGGACATTGGACAGGCTCGCAAGAGTAAAGATGCAGAAGACATTGTCAAACTCAATCAGTCGTTTGATTCTCATCCACCCTTCCCAGAAACCTCTCAAATCATGTCAATTTCGAGTGGAGTTGTCGGAGATGCCACGATAACATGCTATGATGCTGTTCGAGTTGGTAAAAGGGCTATGAATTCAATAGTTGACTTGACATTTGCAGACGTAAAGTTATCGCGCAAGGATCGGGCATTGCCAATATCTTCTGTCAGCTCATCGATAAAAGTTCACGATGAAAGGGTAGTAGTTGACCCAACATTGCTCTTTCAGCGGGTATGTATAAGCAAACGATCAGATGAGGATTTGATGACATATTTTGAGTATGAGTTGGCCCCATTTCCCTTAGCACTGTTCAACGAAAGTGGCATGAGAAAGACAAACAAATCAGTGCTGTACAACTTGTTTGAGCCAACCAAGAAAGATATTCTTCTGCCTCAAATGAACATTGTAGTCGATGGAGGATTTCTACTCCACAGAGTTATTTGGCCAAAAGATGCATAGGTTGTGACTATTTGTAATAGTTATATCACCTACGTCGACCACCATTATCCTGGGACTACTCGCACTGTGGTGTTTGATGAGTACGCAAACACAGCCAATAGCACTAAATCACAAGAACAAATGCGTCGTTACAGACTAAAAAGGTCAGCCGACATCAATTTGACATGGGACACACAAATACCTGTTAAACAGGAAGACTTTTTATCAAATCCTACCAACAAAACTAACTTCATCTCCTTACTGGAGATAAAGCTGCAGGAAAAAGGGATACATACTCTTCAGGCTACCGATGACGCTGACATCCTAATCGTGAAGACTGCTGTTGAACAATCCACTCACAACTCTGTGGCTGTCGTTGGTGAGGATGTAGACCTTGCTGTCCTGTTGATTGCTTCCACTCCTGCGACCCGAGATATCTTTATGCTGAAACCCGGACGATTGAAAACCAAAACAATAGTACTGTCCACCCAAGAGATGCAGCACCGTAGATTTGAACACATCCTGTTCCTTCATTCATTTACCGGATGCGACACAACTTCTGCTACTTTCAGGAGAAGCAAGGTGGGCTTCTTTAAATTGTACTTGGAGTCAGAAATCATCCAGCAAGCAGCAATGTCATTTTCTAACCCCTCCTCTACTTACGACCAGGTTGAAAAGGCTGGGGAGATGTGCTTTCTGAAGTGGTATAAGGCGCCAAAAAAACAAACCTCCCTTAACCAGTACCGCTTCCAATCGTTTACGAGGTCAGTGGCAAATATGAAGCCTGCAATCAGCTCCTTACCTCCAACAGAGAATGCAGCTAAACAGCACTCTCGGCGAACCTACCACCAAGTGCAGCAGTGGCTCGGTAATGAGCTGCCCCCTCAAGATTGGGGGTGGAAACGTGTAGGAGACACCCTGGTGGCAATTACAATGGAAAATCTACCAGCACCAGAGGTTCTTCTGAAAACTATATTTTGCCGCTGCACCAAGGATTGTATAATTGGAAAATGTGGCTGCCGAAAAGCGATGCTCACCTGTTCTGCAGCGTGCCTCCACTATCAAGGGAAGTGCCTGAACAGTGTGCCTGTTGACGATGAGGACGATGAAGACGATGTAGAGCCCATTCAGCAAGAGCCACCCGCTACTGAGGAAGAAGATGCCATGGAAGAACAATCATTGCCTGGGCCCTCAAGTTCAAAGAGGATGAAAATTTGATTACTTTTAAAGTTGAGAGTAAAACATTAGGAATATTTTGAGAACAATGGGGTTTACAATTATTATTGTATTGGTGTAAGAAACTATCTGTAGAATAAAGTGTGAAATTTGTCATCATCATTATTTTTTCTACTTTATTTAATAACTTGCTTATAAGTGGCCATATATGTTATTAGATGAACGAACAAAGGTTGTGGGTTAAGAATATGATATACAAACTAATTTTCTGAAAATTGCAAAATGCTATACAAGTTTTCAACTGTAACTTTAGGCGGGTTGGACATTAATCAGCATATGTATATATATTCTAAAAGGGAATTTAAAAATCTACAACTTCTTTCCTATTCATACTTTTCTTTTATGAATAGGTTTAGACAATATGATGCAATGTTTATGAATATTTTGACGTAAATTGATTTTTTTTTGTAAATTTCAACTTTTTCCGAGGGTATAGCTCAAAAACGGTTAGGAATTAGAAAAAAACATATGATATAAAAGTTTTAGATAATTTTAAGAACTCCATTTTATTATCTAAAAATATTTCTCTCCGATGCACCGTTTTCGAGATATAAGCGAAAAACCCAAAATTCGTACATTTACCCCCCCCTCTTCCCCCCCGCTCATCACCTAGGAATCAGGACTTTTGGTATGTTAACAACCTAAGCCCCCTAAACAAGTTTCTGAAGGAATCGTTTAGTTACCTGCTCACGCACTCTACACCTCATTCCTTGACTGGACTAATTATTAGACAACGAAACACGGCTTCACGGTTCAAATATAACGAGTTTTTATTCAAAGTGCAACGTTTTCCAAAAGTAGCTACAAGTAAGAGATATTCTCTCTGAAGTTTATGTTAAGTTAATTTTAAAACTTTGTCTACGCAGGTACCAAAAGTAGCCATAGGCCTATTGTTAGACATATACAATACAATACAACTTTATTGCTTTAAAGTACAGTGTACATAAGCAAGATGTTGACCATTTACAAAAATAACATATTTCATGACATTGTTCGTTCTTTTCCTTAGTTTACTCTAATTAAAAACTTGTTTGGTGTATTTATGATACTTACAAAATTATTTCAATATAACTATAACACGAAACACAATTTCAGATACTGAAATAACACAAAATTATACAAACAACAACAATATCAGTACATTTACACATGAGTTAGTTATTTGAAGATATTTACTAAAATAATTTATTACATTAAATTCAAAATGGATTTCCTAAGTTTTAGGCTATACACAACAAAAAGGTAGACATTTTTCATGGCCTGTACTGAGTTTGAAGTTAAAATTGACTCTATATTATATAAATGATGCATACAATTGGAATTGTTTAAATATTTACTTCTAAAAAGAATATACCCTTCACATTCCAACAAAAGGTGAGTTATAGTGTCATTTCCTGTTACACATATTGGGCATATTTCACTGGGGTTAAAGCTATAGTTGTCTTTTTGTAATATTAATCTATTATATTTCTTGCCAGCAAGACGTAACTGAGTTATAATACTAAGTATGTATAAAGGACAATTGTCTTCAAAGTACGTTTCACAGGGGGTTAAGCCGCTTATATGTCTGTAGTAATCATTAAATCTTGAATTTAAAACGGACTCAATGTCTAAGCATATTAAATTGTTCTTGAATTTTGCAACTAAATCTTTTCTTGAATTGATTACTTCCCAGTGGTTTTGACTCTTCCAGATATTTTCTGCTCCAATCCTTTTCAGCTTGCATCTAAGCCAGGTAACCCAATTGTATGGGACATCCTGTGAGGAGATAGAGGCAAGTTTGAGGTAGCACAGCCTTGGCAAACTATCATTATTCATTTGAAGCAGTGCAGTCCACCAGTTTAACATTTGTTTAAATACTTGAAGTTCTAGATGCACTCTGCCAGTCTCAATTCTCACATAAGCATCTGGCGTATTTCGAGGAAGGTGTAACAATCGTTTTAGGAAAGTCAGCTGTACTCTTTCCAGAATGTTTACATATGGTGGTGCCCATGTTTCGCTGCAGTATTGTAGAATGCTGACTACCAGTGAGTCAAAAAGTTTACAGTTGGCCTTCCAGGAATCTGAGTGTCCCTTAAATATTATCTTATTTAGTTCTGGAAGTGCAGCAAAGCCTCTTGATGAAATATTAATTGCTGCTTTTCTGAATTTGCCAGAGGAGGAAAATGTTACGCCCAAATATTTCTGTTCATTAACAATTGCAATTGATTCATTGTTATAAAAAAGCTGTTTAAGTTTTCCAGGGGTTTTTCCTTTATGAAAAATCAACGCTTTTGTTTTCAAAGGATTGACCTCCAAACCATTATCATCAAAGTATTCTTTTAAAACAGCCAGTTTACGTTGTGCATCAGACCAGGAATGAGACAATATGATGATATCATCGGCATAAAGAAACATTAATACTTCTCTCTTCTCATTAATACTGATTCCTGTTAAGCCTTGAGACTGGAAGAAGCTTACTATGTCATACAAAAACAAAATAAATAATGTCGAGCTGAGAACTTCCCCTTGCAACACTCCAGATGTTACTTTAAAGCTATTGGATAATGTTCCTTCTTGGTCGATTGAGACAGTAGCAGTTTCATAGAGGTTTTGTATAATTCTTGTCAGCTTACCACCCAGACCCAATTTGTGTAGCTTAGACCACAGTTTATTGTGAGGAACGCTATCAAATGCTTTCCGCAAGTCTACGAATATACCATACACTTTTCTCCTTTTTATTCTAAGATGAATGTTGACAACAGATGATAGACAAAATACTCCATCCCTGCAACCTCTTCCATTTCTGAATCCTAACTGTTCTTCAGGGAGTAACTT
>JAGFPH010000147.1:650684-683118 GCA_018207615.1 Philaenus spumarius
AAGGGAGTTTATAAAAATCAAATAAAAGTGCAAAGTGTGTGAGAGTGGGAACAAAAATTATGTAAGTAGCATTAATATTTCATTTCATTGTAAAGACAGATCTCGAGGGTTAAAATTAGATAACAAACGAAATCATATCCAGAGTATTATATCAGAAGTAACCTTAAAATAAATAAAAAATAAAAATAATCATTCATTAATAAATAATTGAATTGGGACTGGTTTATTAGGATTAACTGAAAAGAGGGTTTAAAACACCTCATAAGTAATCGAAATCAGTTACCGAAGCAATTTAAAGTCGTTCATATAAATCTATATAAAATATATAATAAGTTTTGTAATATCAAATTAGTACTGTAGTGATTAATTAAAATAATAATTAATGAAGGAAGAGGTGTCAGACTTTAAATAAAAAATTGTATTATGTACTAGTAATTAGAAGAAATTTTAGATTCAATCATTAACATGAGATACATAGATTAAAGGTTAAGAGAGCAGGAGATTTAAGGACCAGCACCGCCCTACTTAGGCGGATGTAAACTTTCATTTTATTATTTTTGGATTTATAATTTGAGTAAAAATTAACTGTATCACATTTATATGTATTTAAAAAATTGTGCAAAATAATTACTGTAGGAACTGTTTTCAGAAATTTCAGAATGAATATATTTAATAATTTTGTGAAAAGGTCTCTACTTATTTCTACCCAGTTCTTAGGAGTACGTCACATGCCAAGCTAAAATTTGATCCTTAAGAAGGATTTGGTGGAGCCCCCAAAACTTTCGAAGTGACTTTACAAAACCTTACATAACTTCGCAGTAGTCTTAATAAACTTACAGTAACCTTATATGATAAAGTCGCCCGTTTACATAAGTCTTACAATAGGAATAAAATAATCTGGAATTAGCAATGATTTTATAGTTACATATGTTTTTTTTTTTTTAATTCAAAAGCTATCTCACTTTATTATTTTTGTTTATTAGATGGCTTAAAGCTTTATGGATGAGGTTATGCAAATGTGGAATAAAAATGAATGTGATTATCAAACCACGATTGATAATATAAACAAAATGAAAACTGATTATACCAGTAAAGTGATTTGTGCAGATGTGACTGCTATATTTCATTGTTTTCTGTAGAAGTTCCAGAAGTGATAGAAACGTGAATTGTTTTTTTACAGGTTGAATCTAAGATGACATACAAAGACGATATGAGATTTATTTAACGGAAGTAATAATTATGCGAATGGTGCAAGTTGCAGAATCCCGCAGTGTATGTGCAAAGTATAACTATGCCCTCGCAATATCCTTAATTATATCTTTGTTATTAATGCCGCATTTAACCAGCTGACACTTTTACAGCTGGTATTGCTAATTTGTTACAAGTAATGTCTGGCGCCATAAACTTAAAGGTGAATGTTAATACTTAAACTTAACATTTTGAGCTTATTAATATCAGACTCTTCCCTAGTGAACGTTTTTGTTTAGTCGTGAGAAGGGTCAAATGTCAAGGTCAAAGCGTCAAAAGGTTGTACCTCAACATATCTCAACTTTCTCAATTATTTGCGATAACTTCCGGCTTCCAATAAGTCTATTATATGTTCTCATGTTTTAACAGAATCACGTCTTTTTTCGTATTTCTTTCCTGAGTGAAAGTGTTAAGTAAGAAAATTGAATTCTAATAGTCTGAGGAACGTTTCTTGTGGCACGCCGGAATTAAGTTTAAATTGGACTGCGTTCTTATCTGCCTCTGTTTGTCTATCCATCCGTCAATTTACTTCTATGTAACCTTTATACAGTTATAACATTCCACCTACTTATGTGTCCAATCTTCTCTCTGACAATTCTTCCGAATATAATTATTTATCTGACTCTAACAGTTGTGTTAACTCAACCATATCTGTGACAATCCGTCATCCCACCACTTTATATCTCTATTCATTGTGTTCAATCTGTATGACAATCTATTTGATCGATTACCAGTATGTGTGGGACTACTCATAATGTCTACCAGATTATATAGCTGCACGACAACAGAACTGCCTGATGAACATTTACTAAGTTTACAGGATTTCAGAAAGTTTGAAATAGTTGTGCCTTTTAATTTGACTAAAACATTTAATTTTTAATCGAAAAATATTTCATCCTAACCAGGATAAACTTTATTTAAAAATTTAATGTAGTTTTCTAATTGAATAATATATTAAACGATTCTTGGCATTTTAAAAGTACTGTCGGATCCGACGGTTCTGGTGATATCTGCAGCCATTTCCATTGACCTGATGCCATATTGGACAGAAAACGCATTCATGAGGGGTGAATTATTGGAGGTAAGGAAGCACATAATGCGCAACTGTCAAGAGTACCGCAGGGCACGTGATCTGCTAGACGAATACCGAATGTAGAATTCAAGAATGTAGAAGAAGTGCAAGGGTTCTACGTCAGGCAGTTAGTCACGGGTCAAAGTATTTCTGATTTAATCTTTACAAGATGGGACAATTGTACAACTGCGAATATTCGTAAAAGATTAAAAAAAGACGATGTGAGCCACTCCATCTTTGAGTATAACAGACGGGCAGTTGAGTGACATGTAATCGACTAGGAAATAGATCCGATAACTCCAGACTACTTAAGGGTCTGCTCCAGTAAACGAGAAAGCAACCGGAAACGCAACTGCTTCTCACTGTATCGCTATCTAAACAGTGCAATTTCTTGCAGCTGAACGCTTTGACATTGCTTTGCTTCAAACCATTTTATAAGTCTATCTTTTGTAATTGAGTGTTAAAAAAAACTGAATATTCTTTATAAAATTTCGGATCCGGCTTGCAAATTATTTTTCATTATTCATTTTTTATTGTGTTAGGAAAAAAATCAAACTTTGTACTTACAAAATGTCAATTACATAACAAATCAAAAGCATTTAAAAAAATGTAAATTGCAAGACGGATGCGTATTGTGACTGTGCTTAAAATGAGACCTTGCAAACAATTTTATGATAAAACGTAAACGAAATAAATAGTTTGAAATTTAACATTGCTCTTATGGGATACAAATCCAAGATGGCTGCCACTACAGCAGACCCTTAAGTAAATAGCACCCCTGCAGCCGCCCCAGAGTTCAAGGGGCGCAAACTGAGAACAAAAATGTATCTATTATACTAGAAGTAGAAAAAACAATAGTTTCCCATTTTGTTTTAATTTGGAATTGATTTTAGAGGTGTTAAAAGACTTTATAGTACTTAAAAATTATGTTATAATTTCTTGTTTATTAGTCTTTTTAAAAATTATTATTATTTAAATATTTGTCTAATCTGATATTTATTTTAGCTCAGTGGATCGGACGAGGGGATCACCTTGTGGCTGAGAGGTTAGCGTACCCGACTCGGAAGCTCAAGCCCCACGGTTCGAATTCGGATGTAAACCACGGAAGTTCGGTTATTAGAAAACCCGTACTCTTCATATTAAAACCACAAAACAAAAAAATGTTTCTCATGTCCAAGATAAAGAAGTGTGATCTACTATTTAGTAGAAATTATCGAAAAATTCTATTGCTTTTTAGCAATTCGAATATTTTGATATAGGAATAACTTTGAATAAATTAAGAAACCTTAAATGTTTACCACTGCAATGAGTAAACTACCAATAACTTGTTTTAAATAGCCTTATTGTGTTTTAAATGTATTGCCTATTTATAGCTAAATAAGTTTGTTTTAATTCCAGAATAAGCAGTAAATGAACAACTTTAAATAGAATAAATAACAGACATGTAACATATTTGTTGGACACGTATAAACTATTCATAATTTTACTAATGAAATGAGAAAAAAGTTTATATGAGTAATATATTTTACATTTCCAAAAAATATCAAAGTTTAGGATTTAGGCTTACTAGTGCCGTTTGTAATGTTTTGAATAAGTTAATTAATTGTGATTTTGTACACACTGAAACAATCTCGTTATTGTGTAGTGTAGCCACAAGTTCATCAAAGTTTAAGTAATAAATTTGTAATTAACTTTCAAGGTTTACTATAAATTCAATTTTGGTTCAAAAAGCTTAGAATAAATATCTCATTAAGATGTATATATTTCAACTGAATTTTAAATGACGTTTGTCAATTTCTATCAAATCTTAGCTACGAGTCGCAAATAGATTAAGTTTTAGCAGATAGTTTTTGTCGGTGCCGCCACATACCGTTATAAACAAGGACTGCCAGACCTGCCATATAATGTTATACAAGCACTATGGTGTAAACGCTCGGTTCTGGTAAATCAATTGTTGAGAGAAAATTAAATATCATGAGTATTTTCGTCAAGTCCAACAAAAACTGTTGGCTTTGTAACTCTATTTCATTACTTCTTCCTTTCAGTTGAAGTTGACATATTCTCACATTCTATGTTCTATGTTTTAATCAGTCGACAGGAAAAAATCAAAATCATGGGAAAACGCTACTAGGATCCGTTCTGTAGCCAATGATCTTGAGAACATAACGTGCATGCATGATGGAGCATCTTCAAACACTTAAAGTCAGATCAAAATGTTTTTATGAAATACTTCTGAAGCTGCGTAAAAATCTGTGTGCAGTGTCTTGGCCTCCAAAATCTCCTGACTTCTTTCTGCCTCTGGAGCTATCTGAAAGACAAAGTAGGCCTATATCGCTTAAAACCAATCAACATTCAAGAATTGCTGTGCAGGAAATGCAGGATTGATGCTTTTCAGGAACAGAACGGCAGCCATATTATAGCATAGGTTATAATAGTGTATATAGAGTTAAAGCGTAAAATTATTAAAAAAATAATTATCTGTAGTATTAAAAGTGTCTCTTACTTTTGAAAGAAAATGTATATTACAGAAAGCTTGCTACGGCAAAATAAGATGTCGAAGAAATGTAATGAGGGATCCCAAAGTGGTACGAGTTGTTAAATGGTGGTCCTGTGAGGAAGAAAGCCGTGAGTTCCTGAAAGTTGTTTCCACTTCGCAAAAGCCTTAAGAACCAAATTTAAAAAAAATTTGTTTGCCGTATTACGTTGCGGGCCCTTAACCAATGCGGATACAGCTTTTTCTTAACAACTTTAAATAAATTAAAACCAATATACCGTGCAGATACCGTTATATACAAAATATAAGTTAAAACCCTTGTGGCCGAGGGGTAACGTACCTAATTCAAAATCAAATACTGTATCCGTGGTGGCTTTTGGCCCGTGGAACCCGTGCCCTCGCACGTAGAACCGTCGCGTCGGAGCCACTAAAATTTTGGTACCAAAGGGAATTTTTTGTTTTAACTCCAAGCTTCAAACATATGTTGATTAAAACCAGCTAACTTTATTCTACTTTTAGAGTGCACCAATACTACTGAACTAGTTTATCATTTAGGCATTCATTTGTACCTTTACTTGCACGTTTCGTCTCTATGAAGATTATTTTCTTCCTACTCTGCGTTTTGAGGAAGAGGTAATCGATTCGCACAAGTCGGAAGCGCAATGTGTATTCCTTTTTTCTATAGAGCTGCAATTGGAGACAAAAATTCAGTAGTATAAAACTATTTTAATTGGATTAAATTGTCTTATAATTTAAAGATTTATATTTGTAATAACAACAGTAACTAAGTTCCCAGGAACTTTAGTTTTTTCCTGAATCCAGAAATGATTTTGTTAACTTTTTAAAATTAATGATGTTTTGATTTAAGATTGTTTAGTCAACTTTATTTGTTCAAAATATTCACAATCAAATTTGAATGTATAATAACAGTAACTTATACAGGGTGTCTCGGAAACTTCTACCAAACTTTACGATGTTATTCAGCAGGGGAAAACTTGCAAATCAACCAATATAACATGTGTATTATCTCTCTTGGTTTAGAAGTTGTATGTGTTTATGTGTGTTTTAGTACAAAATATTACCTCATGAACGGCTTAAGATAAACTCATAAAACTCCGCATGAAAGTTTATCACATTGGTTTATTTTGCTGCAATAATCCGTTTTAAGATGGCGGTTGTTTAAACTTGTCAAAGTTAAATAAAGACTAAGCCAACGGTGTATCCAACCTGTATATGAAGCATTCTATAATCATTCTAGGTAAACATCATCATACTAGGTGTAGTTTCAAAAAGTTTAAGTCAAACTGTGATGACCAGTTGGCGTCGGTGCTTGGAAAGAAAAAAAAAGTAAAAGAATGTGTTGTCATGAAAGCACTATAAAATATAGGTTATTAAAATGGTTCACTAGCATAGTGAAGCCGAAATTCAATTGTCTACATTCAATTGTACATTGTCTGAATTAGACATATCAATTAAACAATAACAATTTAATGGACAGTTTATTCAACTGCCGCAACATTGTGTAATGCAATATAATTTATTACCTTATTTCCCAGAGTTATGACATCTCTTCCAGGAGTCTTGTGAATGTTAGAACAATCTCTTTTGTTTATCATTTTAAACACATAACACCCGGTAAAATAGATCTACGCTCGATTGTTGTTCTCTCTCCTCAGTTTTTGTTTATTTAGTAATGAGTTTCTTTTCTTATCTTAAAAACATTGTATACTAATGCTGAAGTGCCGATATACTTGGCAAATAAGTTGGTATATATACGAACTCTTTAAGAAAGGGGTCTACCAATTCCCAAGCATAGAACTGGGACGTGAAATAAATCTTAACAGCATGCCACCTTAGTGAAACTAGAGGGTGGGGGGGCGGTTAATAGAACCCTTTAAATCTATTGATAGCCATGCTGGATTTGATAAAGTTATATTTCATTAATAGTATAGACATGAATATAATCTAGCTTTACTCGTCCTTACATCGAGTGAATAATTTTCTCTAACTACGTTTGTTGCTACCTGTATAAACTAAGGGTTTGTTCTCTAGCTTTAAGGAAAGTATAACATTCAACATTTTTTATAGAAATTGTTACTACATTTATTTATTTATTTCTACAGCATGCGACAAAATGTCAATAAGTTATCATCACCATGTTTCTAAGAATTTTGTGGTATTTAGTCCCAAATATTTCCGATAATTTTGATAAAAACATCTCCTTCTCCTCTATTTCCAAACGAACTGCATACAATTTTTTGAAATATCGCTATATATGTTATATCACTATATTGATGTTAGACGTACTTAAGCCTATATATTTTAAATGAAAACTAATGCGGATTTAAACGTATAGTTCGAGCAAACTAGAAGTGTGTTTGGCCTAATGGGCGTGTCATTCCTTTTACTTCTCCTTAAACCTGCCTTGGCGGTACAACCGATAGGAATTTTTGAAACTTTTGAGACAACTTTTAGAATACCGAAATAAAGGGTTTTACGAGTTTACAGCTTATTATCTCTCATTCCGAGCTTGACCTTCTTTTTTTGGTTTAAGTGACTGGTCTAACATAGATAGAATCAATTGTACTTCAAGTGCCGAGACGAAGCTATTGAGACGTACTAACACGATGCTATTGATGCTAATGATGTGTGGCCTATGTGATTCATACAAGTACCTAGACAAGCTGAATTTCATTGTTAAATTATCAAATAACATTGTTGGTTACATGATCTGAATTGTGAATAACGAAACTTGTTTTTTTTTTTGTGAATTCGAACATAACTAATTATGACAACAACATAAACCTGCCGTATTTTGTCAACTGTTTGGTTATAATATTAAAAATGTTTATTTTTAATTAATTTGAATTTTTTCAACATTATTTGAGAGAAGTAGAATTTATTTTTGATCGAACAAATTGAACATTTGCTGATTTGTTTTCTGTAGGCCTACATTAATAAATTAATATAAACGAAATGGAAAATGAAATTCACATTAAAATAAAAAACAATTCAAAAGAGAGAAACGCTAAGGAAAAATATCTTAAACCAATTTCTACATCTTTAAGTTTATATTTATTTTTAAAACTGGGTAGAATTGGTGCAAGTTGTGTGAAATATATTAAAAAACATATATTGTACTGTACTGTGATTTTAGGCTATATAAGCTACTAGAAATTCGTCTCGGTGTTTCGATAAGTGAAGTTTAAGGAAAGTAGATTAATTTTCAGATTACTAATACGCATTGTTCAGCAAGTTAGTGTTTAATGTGAGGAGTTTGATACACTTGTGTGTAGTTCAGTAACATACTTAAAGGAGAGTCGCCCCTATCTCGCCCATGTTAATTTGCATAACTTAAGGTATATCTTTCTCAGGAACTAAATGAGTTAGCACCACCATTATTTTTGTTTGTTTGAAAACGGCTACCTTTGTCTACATTTTTATAGTTTATTATTAAAAAAATGTTAGTTTTTGATTTTTTATAATAAAAAAAAGTTTTAAAAATGAATAAATTTTAAATATATTAAATGAGAATAAGTTAAAAACTATTTACAACTTTGAGCAGTTTAAAAGGACAAGTACAATCAAAAAATTATGGAGCAATCTGAGAAAAATGTACCTTTGTACAGAAAAAAGTAATAATTTTGTAAGAAACGGGTTTAAAGTTTAAATTACCATAAAGTTTATATTAAAATGATAAATAATATCTTAGTACATCCCAGCTCCGTATTTAAAGTTGTCAGGGTCTTCTTCTTCAAGAAACAAGTCTTCTAGCTTGATTTTTTTTGCCAAACTTGCCTTTTGACGGCACTTTTTTCTAGTTCATCAATGCCTTTTTCGGTTTTGCATATTCTGACTGTCAGTTTTTTTCATCATCTTGACTAAGTTGTTGCCTGGTGATTTACTTAATTTTTTAAGAGGACTTGCCACGGGGAAAAAATTGTTCACATTTTTTTTTTTTATTGTTTATTATTATTTTTCAGAATGTGCTGAATGACGTAATATTTTTTTGAAGTGATAACTTCTATTGGCCCGTTGGGCACTTTCGACTTGGCTATGTTTTCGAAATCTCGCGTCACGCCAGATTTCTCGCGAGATCTTGCATCACGCCAGATTTCCCGCGAGATCTCGCATCACGCCAGATTTCTCGCGAGATCTCGCGTCACGCTTTTGTTTAGTCACAAGTCAGATCGTGGAGAGGGAATATTATTAATATATTATTTACATATATTAGCATAGCAATCAAATTAACACATAAGAATTAGTTAATATAATATAACAGCTGATTTCGCCCATCATCTGTAATTCTTAAACAAAACCCAGCGTAGATTATATTTTGGGGTTATGTTTACAACTTCAACCATTAAAATTTCTTGTGATGTTAATTTTCTTATATATTAGTTATACAACTAATGTAGGCTTCTATAACTATAAGTTATATGGGCTTCTACACGTTATAAGATTTGCTTTGGGGTTATAAACTGTATATAAAACTAACCTTTGATCATCAATATATTCGTTTATACAAATTTAAAGAAGGATACCTACTGTTTAACTTCGCAAACATTCGTACATCTTTGTATAACATATTTGATTATTAATTTCTTTACTGTAATATTAACAACTTCTAAATCATTTGATCTATCAATATGAAATAAAAGGTAACTAAAAGATAATATTTTTACCTTTCTTTAAATATATAATAACGGATATAAATAAACAATTTGAACAAATAGGCCTACAGTTTTATAATCCTTATAATTGTACACATTTACCGAGTTAAAAATCCCCGTAGTCATAGAAGTTATCACTTCCAACGTGTGGTCTTAAGCACACCCAGTTAATTTTTTATTTTTTTTAGTTCAATTAGAAGTTGGTGAAAAATTATTGTTTTTACCCATACACTCTGGTTTTCATGAAAAATGTTGGTTTTGAATGGCTAAAGGCTCGAAAGCAGTTCATTTATTATCATACATGTAAATTTTATGAAGTAAAGTTTTCTCACGTTGGCTACTGTTTTTTTTTTTTTAGTGCCTGTGAAAATTTGTTTTTGACATTTTGATATCAGCTGTTGTTTGTTGTTGCTAGCCCATTAATGAGCTAACTTCTACGACTTTGATGTTTTACCGCTTTCTTCTATATGAAAATGTATTTTGTTTGTTTTATTAGTTGTTTTAGGACGTAACCTAATTCAGTTTTTTATCTTCATGTTTGATGAAAATGTGTTGCTTAGCTGCAAAAACAAATAGGACTACAACTCTTTGGACACTAACCCTGTTGTAAATAATAAACAAGTTTTAGACTTTGCACGTCTGTAGGCCTATATAGACTATGTTTAGGCTAAGCATAGGCCTAAAACTATGCCAGTTGCAGTCAAGAGCTCATATATTGCTAATAAATTTACTGCTATTGTTTATAAATCAATAATCTACTGTCATAAGTGTCGTAATGGTATAAACTGTAAGATAAAATCATGAAATCATGGATATTTTCAGTTTTTCTCCGTTTACCGAAAATTATGTTTTTTGGACTTTGATGTAACTTTTTTCAGCATCTAAAAAAGGTATTGATGCCAAATTTTTTTGTGCTTTCTTACAACATGGTCTCCTAGTGCGCTAAAAAATTCCTCTTACTTTGCTAAAAAAATATTTTATAAAAATTTTAACCGATAAATTACAAATTATTTTTGAAATGATAAAAAAAAATACTTAGAAATAATAATAATAAATCTTATGGTTCTTGAGAAAATGTGCATATACTTAAGGCTCTTCTATACCTTGAAGAAAACTCCCGAGTGTACAGTATGATTTCAATGCAAAAGGTCGCTGACTGAAGTCGCAAAATCGTTGAAACATGCATTCGTAATAACGTGTTTCGGATTCTATTTATAAATTAATAATTTGGGAAACTACTTACAGTTTTAAAGAAGGCTTTATATTTTTTACGTGTTAGATTAAAATATGGAAATTATTGCTTTAAACTCCCAAAAAATGCGTTAAAAATTATCGATTTTTACTCAGTTAAACTGTTGATTAAAAGTAGTTACCGTCGATTTCTTTAAATTATGAGATATAAGACAAAAGCACAAAGCCTTTAAGAACACTTCAAGACAACTTTTTTTCACAACTTTTTATGTTGAAATACGGCGTCCGAAACACGTTAGTACGAAGTGCATATTTTTTTCTGTTTTACGAAGGTAAGAAGACCCTTAAGCCGTTAAGCGCGGCAAGTCCCCTTAAAAAGTTGGCATCTTACAATTTAATCCTTCATTATAAGGATTAGCAGTAGTAGTACCAACACAGGAACATGAAATCACAGACATTTTAAACTGTGAGGAGAATAATTGTATATAACGAGTGTAAAAAGAATTTGTCACCTAGAACAGCGAAATGTAAGGTGCAACATTATTTTTATAAAAACGTTAATACAACGAGTTTCACTGATCGGAATTGTATATAATTGGTCTTAAAATAAACCAGAGATACTAAAAAATAATAAAACAACAATCCTAAAATCGATATTTTTCAAAAAAAAAATCCACCCGATTAAAATCCAAATTTTTCCTTTATTTTTGATCGGATAATAATGAACGATATGTCTTTTTTAAGCTATGGCCAATATGCATACAAATAGCTTTTTCAAAACTAAAACATTTTGTTTAATATTTATTAAGAATCTAAAACATTGATTTTTTATATTTTTTTATGTTGTCACTATTAATTATAGCGAAAACTATCAAGCCATTCGCATGAAGAATTTCGTCCCCAGGAGTTTGGTATTTTTTTAAAACACTATTTGAACAATTGCGGGTTTTAAATGGATTTAGGATGAGCAACGTCCGCATAACCTACCGCCGCTACGCTGGAGTCGAAGGTTGCTTTCTGTTTTACTAGAGCCGATCAAATATTAGTTATTTGCCAAAGCTTACAGTTTTGATACGGACAGCAGCACTTTCCGTAACTAAAACATCTTTCAGTGAACTGTCTGCAGTTAGTTCTTAATATTAAGTCCTAGGTAGCAACACAAATCAAGTCTAAAAACCTTCTAAAACTAATATTTATTTTGTATTACCATTGATTAAAATTAAAGGTATCACTGTAAAAAGCAACATTTTTTTGCCGCCACAATTATTAGTTAGTGAATCAATAAAAAGTCATCAATTTGGTAATTTAGTAAAATAATATGTTGCCCAACATATACCGGTAAGAAACAAAATAATTATTTTGCTACGAAAAGCAATATACAGTACCAATACTTCAAAAATATATCACCTATTTATACTATTCACTACAACAGTTCATTAGACCAATTTATTTTGAATTGTACAGTAATGAAAAATGGTTCAAAAGAGAGCAAAAAGCTTTATAACGTATCAAAGAGTTCTATGTCTGCAGACTTATTTCACCATTGAAAGTAGTTCTAGCATTGCCTGCTAGATAACAGCACTCCCCAGACATTTGCTTTTATTTATTAAGGATAAGTTTCTAATTGTGCAGGACAATTATGTGCTGCTACCTGTAGTCATGGAGTGAACCTTTTGTTGTAAATAGTCGGTCATATTATGCTTGATAATAAAGTTGGTCTGTAGAGTGCTGCCACCTAGAAATACAAATTTTAATCAGAATTTAAATCTTATGTTGAAAAGAATTTACTAAAATGGAACATGTGTGAAAACTGTTTTAGTTCTAAAGAATTTCATGAGTAAGGTATGCATTTTAAAATTCTTTCAAACTATTATTTAGAAAATGTTAATTCTTTCACCTGTTAAGATGACCAACTTATAAATTAGCACTCATAAATTAGCACTCATAAATTTCCACGAATAATGCAACATGACGTGTTAAGCAAAACCTAATATTGAGTATAAAAATCCACTATATGAATACCTCTCTCTATTTCATGTTATTATTTTTATTATTATTATTATTATTATTAATTATCTCTACAAATTATAAACCTATTACAGATTTTAATCGAATTTTACAAATTTTGCAAATACAAACTTCTGGAATAATTTACTTTACAAAATTTATTAAATCCAGATTTAGAATGATAACATTCTATAATTGTCACACAAAAATTTCCTTATAAACAAAATTACATCTATTGTATAAATATTTGAGTAAAATGATATATATGGGTACATTTTTGGCAAAAATAATGCAAGCAATCTGGATAGAGAAAATACCTTTCTAGAATACAAAAATGTAATTTCAGCACTAGCAACTTGCATACAATCCTTGAGGAAATGTTTTCTCCTGAGTTTACGAAATTCCTCCTCAATATTTTAGAAAATAAAAAAATACAGGATTATTGTTGTTTAATAGTTACAAATAACTCTCTTAAATAATATCCGAGAAACATGATTTTTTTTTATGTAAAAGTATTAATATTTTTCAATTTAGAAATCGTCTTGCTAATGTTTTTATTTAAATTCTTTTTAATAATTCTATGAATACAAATTAAATACATACTTATCATATTTCTATAAATGGTTAGTTAATTGTATAAACATTAATTTTAAAAGATGTTTATTTGACTCAATTTTTAGAAATATGTAAGCGAAAAAATTTGCAAAGAAAATGTTTAAAAATTGTTGTAGGCCTACTCTATTTTATATGGAAGGCCTATATACTTTCGGATACAATCCCTGTTAAACAAGATTGTAATATATTATAGCCTAATAAATTATTGAAACTAGTTTGATGCAGTATCAGGAAATTTGCAGAGAACTTGAAGCTTCCAGAGCAAAATATATTTTAATCGATCCAAATTAACACTGACCCAAACAATTTTTGCAAGACAATCAATCACCTTCAATACCACGAATTTACATTGTCTCTCACACACGTTTAAGTGTCCAGCTTTTGTTATTCTCTTTAAAAATAACATGTATAGCAAGGTATAGCCGAAGTAAGAATAAATGATTATTACAAATATACTACTTCGTATACAGTTCCTTAGATCGTGACAGATATTAAATACCATTAGAAACGTCAGCCCGCCATTTAAGAAAAATTCAAATTTTAGAGAGCAATTTCTAGAATACTATTAGTTTTCATTTTATTCCAAAATTTGACAAATCTTAACTTGGCAGTTTCAATAAACCTTCCATGTAAAACATTTTGGGGCTAGAAACCAGGAAACCTATTTTCAGATACTAAATAATGTTTAAACTCTTAGTTCTGAACATTATGATGTACTTTCTTTTATTTAAAATTAAACGACAACCTTAACATAAAAACTACAAATTCTAGTTCTTGATACATAAATTTTAATGGACGCCATTTAAAAAAGAGAAAGGTGCAATTTGATGAAAACTGCAAACAAATAGTAAAAAGTTTTAAAAACTATTCATATCTCAGTCTAGAATTATAAATATCTTTAAAAAATTTAAAAAATATGACTTAGTTGAACACTTATAATTTGAAAAATAGGCCTATATTTCTATGGTATTTTATTATTGGCCCGATCTAAAAATCAATTCTTTAAAGCTAATTCTTTAAAGGTGTAGAGAGAGATCCGAGATCTAAATACTGTACCTGGAATAACAATGTCAATTTCGATTGTTAAGAATAACATTCTAAATAAATATAATGCCGATATAAAATTGTGTAACGAAAATGTTCATTGTATATTTCCATGATTTAATTTCGAATTTAGTCTGAATAGCTTATTGAATCATAACAATTTTTTTTACAAAATAAAGGTACTTTTTATTTTAAGTACGATGGATAAAACAATGATCCATCAAATGAATAAGTGTGAATAGTTTCTCGAAAATACGTAAAGAACAAAATTGATTAGTAAAAGTACAAAATACCTTTTCAACAAGGGAAGACAAATAATTACAGATCGCACTATATTTACTGTTTGGAAAGAGAGATTGTGTAATTCTCAGGTGCTGCACTCTAGTACGCTATCACGGCAACATTCGATCGGGTTTTACCTTTTATGGGATCTTATACAAGCTTAATTGGACATAATATCAGATTATTGCAAGGTAATTATAAAACTAAGACCCAGGTCTTTGCAAACGAGATTGCGACTCAATTTAATACAACACAATGGCTTCAGACGTGCCTTAAGCCAAGGGCATTTACATAATTTGACTAGTTTAGTTGATCCTTTCCATGAGATAGGTGACAAATTGTTTGATTTAGATAAGAAATTGTAAATAATTAGATTGAGCAATATAAATAACTAGCTGACACGTACGGCGTTGCCCGTGGTGGTTAGTATTTTCAGTCTTTTTAACGTAATTGTAATCTTTTGAAGTGTTCAGTTAGTGAGTGGTATTTGGCTTTCATATATATAGATCTTAAATAATAAAAGCACTATTGTCATAATAATAAAAGATCTGAAATTATGATTTTAGTAACTTTGATCCCCCCAAACCCCTCCTAAAATTTCGAAATTTTTCATATCCTTTTTTAGAGAGCGCCTAAGGCCCTAGAGGAAGCTACATACCAAATTTCATTCCAATCCGTTCGGGCGTAATTTGAGGATGATCAAAAACGCATTGAAAACGCAAGGAAAAATGCAAAAACGCCTATTTCTGGCGTAATTTTGGGATAATCTCAAACATTTTTTAACAGACTACTTTTAGGCCTTAAACGAACCTAAATACCAAATTTCAACATTTTCTGCCAATTAGTTCTCGAAAAAACTGAGAAAACGCAAAAAATCGCTAGAAAAACGCGAATATTGGGCGTATCTTTGGGATGTTTTCAAAATCCGTTCTTAGTGCGCGTCTAAAGGTCCAACTGAACATGCATGCCAAATTTGAACTCATTTGGTTCAGTAGATTTTTAGTTCTGCTGATGAATGAATCAGTGCCATTTCGCTTTTATATAGATAGATTAGGAATATGTTTGAAAAATGTATTAACATCCTAAGCTCTACTAAAATAATGCATTATTCGTGTGTATGCTTGTTATAGCGTAAATCAATAGTAATGTTTTTAATAACGACCCAAAATTTGTATTGGTTTTGAAAAAGAAACATCCGGGAAATATTTTAAACAAAGTCGAATCTACTCTATGTATAATGTATACAGGGCGATTTGCATATGGTTCCGAGCACTTTTTCAGCTGACTCCAACTGTTAAAATAATGAAAAAGTTTATATAAACATAAATGTTTCCTTACAGAGTAACAGCTGGCGAAAAATTTCACCCGTTTTACAGATTCACCGCAGGAACGGAGCACTACTGAAATACATAGGGCGTTACTTAATTAAGGTGTAGCCTAAAATTTAATTTATTTTATGTGAAATTAGCAGTCAAATTGAATAAAATAGGTCCCAGATCTATAACTACAGTAATCTTTTAGATATCTGACGCAAAACACAAAATTCAATCTTATAAAAAAAAACGTTTTTAGTATATTAACTTTATGAAATGGGTGTAAACCCATAACATTATAAAAAAAAAACAACTTGTAGAGAATTTAATTCTAAAGATAATTATGTAAAATAGGCCAGTAAAATATAAATACAAACTTGCAAAAAATACGTTCATTGAAGATTTTAAAGTTTGTGTTTGATACGTTTATTTGTTTATACCCATTTCAAAAGTGGCGTAAAAGTTTTACCTGCCCCCCCCCCCCCCCATATGTATTACTTGTACAGTATTATGCTAATTATTAACATGCAGATTAGTGTTAAGCAGGCCTAGATTTTTTAGAAGTATTCATTACAAAAAACATACATTATTGTAGTATTACACTATTTAAAGTTTTTAGATCTTACAGCATTTTTTGAAGCGAAAATCTCTGTAACTTTACTAATATCTCTGGTAAATTTATATTCTACAACTAACAAAATAGGCCCAGATAGTTTTTTATAAGATATAGAACTTCTCAGATATCTTTACTACTAGCTTTATTTACTTTTCTGAGTCTATTAAATGTTAATGTATGTACGTTTATTTTTGAAAACCTTTAGGCAAATCGTCCCTGGCTCTTGGTAATCACGGGCCCTCTAGGCTTCAGTATTGCTGGCACAGCATTTCACAAAGTTAATGTACTAAAAACCTAAAGAAAACACGGTTTTTAATCTGAATTTTGCGTTTTTGGTCAGTTATTTCAAAAACTACTGTAGTTACAGATCTGAGACCTATTTTATTCAATTTGTCTACTCATTTTACATGAAATAAATTTAACGGTAGGCTACACCTTAATTAACTCTCAACATATTGCTTATAGTTTCTATAGGCGAAATCTTTCGCTAGCTGTCACTCTCTAACGAAGCATTTCGGACCTATGTTTGTATGAACTCTTTTCATTATTTTTGCTAGTGGCGCTAGTGGAATCATGTCCGAAAGTGCTCCCAAACATTATGCGAATCACTGTGTATAAGCTAATATATAGCCCTACACTATATTTACTTAGTTGCTATTTAAATAAGGTTTTATTTCTAGCGTTTTGCAACAATTTCCATAATTTTTGTACCACTTTTACAACTTTGGCAAAAACAATAATTTTGTTGCATAAGACGAACTTTCCTGATCGAATGTAATAATTCTATAATTTTTTGTGATAAGCTTAACCTGATACGATAAAGGAAACTTCAAGCTAGTGGTTATACAGCACTTTTACTGCAGTGACATCAAAATCACTCAACGTGCATTGACTAATCTTCCTTTAAAGTTTAATAAACTACAAATAATATTCTCGTTATTCCTAATAATATATCCGTACAATTATTTTCAAACATTATAAAAGGTACACTAAGTTCTGTGTGTTTGTGAGCATTGTTAATTGTTAGATTATTACATTAAATTAGTTTGTATTTGGATGTTAAAAAAATGTGTTTAGTATTAAAATAAAAGTATATTTTAAAAAAATTATAAGATTTTTGAAGAGAGTATGCTTTACATCTTTACACAACATATGATCTGGTAATATTTTTGGCGGGATAAGATTTGTTACAAAATAAGCATCTTCTAAGAAATGTGTGACCTTCATTGACACACAATTTATTTTCCCAACTTTTATACACACTCACACACCCACCCCGCACACACACACACACATATATGTATATCGTTTAACATCTTGACTTTATTGCAGTGACCCACGGAAATAGCAACGCTAATGGCTGGGTTTGAACTGTTAAACACTATCATATGGCATTCGTCTTGCCAATTGAGCTGACATTAGGCCTTTTTTAACACATTGTAGGCCTACTGGTTACGCACTTTTATTTTTAAAATTAGACCTACCCGTTATCTAAGTGAAACATAAATTATGTCTTATTGTAGGAGTTAGATCAAAACAATTCCAGAAAATATAGTTTCAGGATCTTCAACTCATCCTCTTCCGATATTCTTCTTTTAGCTTTTCTTGTGCTAGTGCTTTAATTTACTGTGTATTTAGTATATTAGGTTGCTTCTTTCTGGCGGATTCCGCTTCAAACGCGCCCCGGCTATCCTGAAAGTATTGCCTGTCCAACCATACATCCTTTAATATATTAACTCAAATATTATAATCATAAATAGAGGAGTTTAGTATAAATAATTAATTATACAGGACTATTCGATGTTAATATAAGGGGAAATATATATTCACATTTTGAGGTTTTGTTTGCTAAAAATAAAATAGGAAATTTACATACTTACTTCATATTAACCAAAACAATGTTCTTACACAACTAATTTATCGTAAATTAAAGATTTTAAAAGAATAAAATAAATGCGAGACTTAAAGCTTATGTCAAAGTGTCGTGAACTTTGTTGGAACAGCCGCCGGTCCTTTAGTCTCGTTGCTCATCATTAATAAATACATTAAGGTTCAAAATAAAGTTATGACTATTATGACGAAAGTACGTTATATAATATACCAAAATGTGGTAACAACGTTACTTTTAGACATCCTGTATTAAAGATATTTATCAACTATTATAGACACAATAATTAGGCCCCACAGGAAGTTCCTGGACCATAAATTATACAGTTTGAGGCTGATAGAGACATCATTTTGTAACCTTAGAAACCTTAACTGATCGAAAACTAATTATGGGGCTTGAGATAATAATATCTTTCTCGCATCATTTACGAGATATTCAATTCGATTATTGTTTCATTCGTAACTTGGAGTTGTTTTCCAATGATTTTATATTTCTCTTTTAAAAATGTAAAATTTAAAGTAGATATCAAAAATAAAAATTTCAATAATCCACCTTAGCCTAAGAAATTTTTAACGAATTAGTCAGATCAAATGTGTGCAGACATCAAATTTTCCTGAAAATTCTCCGAATGCAAATTATAGACCTAACAATAAAACCAATATACTGTCAAAAAAAAACTTTATCTTTAATAAAACTAAAAAAAAAAAATTAAATTAAACAGAAATATTTAATCGAAATAAGTTGTACTATTTGGTTTGAGTTATTTTAATTGAAGTTGTATTTTACAATTATTTTCAAAATCTTAGCAAACGAAATATTGAAATACGTACAATATCGAGTGTCTTTATAGCCCAGTCAATAAAGGGAAAAAATAGGCCTTAGTGAGAAGTAATTAGTGAAAAGCTGAAATTTTGACAATGTATTGTCTTATACAATAGTATAAGAGGAGTATTTACACAAAAGTCCCCGCCCCTCCCCCTCTTGCTTCCCCCCCTACCCTCTTAAAGTTCACTTTTGAAAGATTTTTTATTTTGTCAATATCTAAGAGATAAAAAGCGATAGAGTAATTTTTATTTCGTTATTGTAATCCTTATAATATTCTCTATCAAAAATGTTCTTTGCGTTTAAGCTATAAAACAATTATTTACCGTGTATTTTTAAATTTAATGTTAAAATTTTAACTTTTCTATTACAATAATTACATATTTAGCTATCTTTTATTAATATGAGACAAGTTATGAAAAAATGGCTCCAATAAAACTTTTAGGGTATTTTGCAATCTTTATATTGATATAAGTTTTATAAATGTTAAGTGCAGACAGTTGACTTAATCGGCCTGGCAAAGGGAGATGGTGCGGCGCGGAGCGTACGAGCCCTCGAGGGCCGGATCAGCCCGTTGGCATATCAGCGGTCAATCTGTAGTAGAGGCCTATTGTTTGGACTTTTATTTATAGCTGGTCTAATTATAGGTATTACAATGGTTAAATACACGGAAACATTTATTTTATTTTTTCATTATTTATTTATTTTCTGGTATTTATTATTACAGTGATAAACACACAATATGATTTCTTTTAGCCAAGCCAATAAAGGGGGAAAATAGCCCTTATTGGATATAATTAGTGAAAAGCTAAAATTTTGTTTATAAAATTGTTAATGTTCTTTATATTAGGAGAGCTAGTTTTAGTTTGGGGGATTATTTATAACCATAAGTTATTAAGACCGTGTCATTATCCACCACCTATGGACCCGACGCGCCGTGTCCCGTACTGGCTAAAGCCGGCACCGACAGGTGTCAAGCAGCAGAACATGTTTTGTTTACTGTCAAAACACCATCATGGACCATCCATTCAACACTCAAATTGCTATTTACAATATCTTAAAATTGTCTGGGATATATACAATACTGGCACATAAAAGTAGAGAGTTTCAGTTTTATATAAGGCCTGCCACACACAGAATCAGATACGGTCAGTCACGTTTAGTCAGTTTGACTAATAGCAACTAAAACGGGGGGTTTAGCATGGGTGGTTATGGGATCGCCACACACTGCATCGAACGAGACGAACAGACACAAACAGACGTCTAAATATGTGTTTTCCTTGACTGACGCAGCTCCCTCAAAAGACACCTTTAGTCAAAAGCTATCAGACAGTGTCCGTCAGAGCCACCTGCGCACAACCCCTCCTTGTCACTTGATTTTCTCAAATTCGTGTTTTGTTTTTTAATCTTATCCTGGTTTTTTCCAAGATGTATTCGAACGTTTCGACTTTCATTCGACAGTAGTTTTCGATTTTTTGGGATGGTTCTCAATTCCTTAATAAAGTCTACGAGGTTCCTCTTCTCGTTTATAGGGTATACCCAAAGATCTCTGTTATTAGTGCCTTTTCAAACAAATTAATCAAGTTCCACATCATAATTATAGCTTCCTCTTCCTTCTCTTCAAAGTTCGTTTCAAAGTTAGGTTAAAAACTTTCAATAAGCACAAAATGCACACAATACAACAATCTGGTGGACAGAAGAACTGAAAATGGAGGGAGGCAATGACGCCCAGTGACTAAAACCCCCACACACAGGATCAGTCAATAACAGTCAAACAGACAGAAAAGACTAAAGGCATCTTTGACTATGACTGACCGTGTCTGATTCTGTGTGTGGCCGGCCTAAGACAGTGGAAACATTCTTGCTACTGTTTTATTCCAATCCAGTTTAGTCTTGATCATCAATTATTTCATCTACATTATTAGGACAGTTATCACATTAAAATCTTAAAACAATTAAGTTCTACTTTCGGACATCCACAATATTTAATACAAGATGTCTTACAGCTGCAAGATACGCGGTGCAGAAGGTCATCAGTCACAAAAGACTTAGTACTTAGTGTTGGTGTTAAAGCTTTCCTGTAACCTCCATTTTCTTTCATCTTTTCCATCTACCAACTCCAAAACTGTAGCATCCAATCTGTTACCAAGCCATGTCTGCACTTGAAAATAAACCCTGAACAAATGCTGATGAAGTTTGCAAGGTCGAAGTTTGACCTTAGATTAGATTTTTTGCAATTTTTGCAAGTAACGAACTTCATTGAAGTTCATGTGCTTTTTCTGTTAAGATAAAATTTTCCCTGTTTGTTTTCAGTTCTTTGGAATCATCTTGACGTAGAAACACCGACGCTTTTGTTTGAGCTTCTTCTGACTTTTGTAAAATGCCCAAAGATTTTATTTTTCCCAGATCAAAGAAAGAAGATTTTGTGTCACAACCTGTTATGGCATAAGCAATCAGATTAAGCTTCCTTTTGTCGTTCAATTTATGGATGATTTTGGAAATCCTGTAATACACTTTTCGTCCAGTTACTGGTTTTCAAAAGTAGATTGTTTGGTTCTCAGGCCCAAGCTCTACCAACAGTATTAATAAATTGGTGTATTAATAAATTGACAGTAAACAAAACATGTTCTGCTGCTTGACACTTGCCGGTTTTAGCCAGTCCAATAATGGTGGGTCCATATTTGATGGAGAATGGAACGGTCCTAATAACTTAGGAGTAGGAATAATCCCCCGAATCAAAACTGGCTCTCCTAATATAAAGAACATTAACAATTTTATAAACAAAATGTCAGCTTTTCACTAATTATATCCAACAAAGGCATATTTTTCCCTTTATTGGCTTGGCTAAAAGAAATCATATTGTGTGTTTATCACTGCAATAATAAATACCAGAAAATAAATAAATAATAAAAAAATAAAATAAATGTTTACGTCTATTTTACCATTGTAATACCCATACTTAGACCAGCTATACAAATAAAAGTCCAAACAATAGGCCTTTACTGCAGATTGACCGCTGATATGCCAACGGGCTGATCCGGCCCGCGAGGACTCGTACGCCTCGCGCAGCGCTATCTCCCTTTGCCAGGCCGATTAAGTCAACTGTCTGCACTTAACATTTATAAAACTTATATCAATATAAAGATTGCAAAACACCCTAAAAGTTTTATTTGAGCCATTTTTTCATAACTTGTCTTATATTAATAAAAAATAGCTAAACATGTAATTATTGTAATAGAAAAGTTAAAATTTTAACATTAAATTTAAAAATACACGGTAAATAATTGTTTTATAGCTTAAACGCAAAGAACGTTTTTGATAGCGAATATTATAAGGATTACAATAATGAAATAAAAATTACTCTATCGCTTTTTATCTCTTAGATATTGACAAAATACAAAATCTTTCAAAAGTGAACTTTAAGGGGGGTAGGGGGGGGGAGCAAGAGGGGGAGGGGCGGGGACTTTTCAGAAAATATTCCTTATATAATCAACTAACATCCATGAAAAAATCAGCTTTTCACTAATTAGTTCCCACTCAAACCCTTTATTGAATGGGCTATTAATGTTGATTGTATACACTGAGTCAAGAGAAGAAAAACTGGCTACTTTTGTTTCACTCTGCTGTGACTTTGCCAAGGACGTTCACTTTAATATCTGCTGAAAACGTGGAAATAAAACTGACCACGCCCTTGCATGGCAGGTTACAGTCTCCTCAGAACTGCCCAGAATGTGCAATATCATAGAATGCATTTTACTAACTGAGAAACTAGTTTGTTGCCTGTTTATATTTGCAAACCTCGGCTTTACATACATCGCTATTCTAACAAGGAGATCTTTTACATAAAACACAGGGCAAACAAAATTATCGAAGTATTATCTGTATGTAGGATATTTAAAAAATTGCATTCTTTTAAAATAATATTATACTAATTAGTTTTAAAAAGGAAACACTTTAATTAAGTTTTTTAACTATATTGTTAGGCTACAAGATATTTCCGCTCAAAGGTCTTGAGAAATAATTTCGAGTAAAGTTGCAAACATAACCTTAAAGTTATTTTACCTAGGCTAAGTTTTGTGTTGAATGTTTTAACTGTGCACTATTAACCCTACTATATAATAATTAGCTTTTCCCCGGCCCTCTGAACTACTAATTAAAAACAGAAACTATTTACATGCAATAGGAATTAACCTAATAAGTTGATTGTGTTGTCACAACTACACACATTCCATGGATTACGTGGGCATATTCAGCTGTTATAGGTTAAATTATGAATTTATTTTGACAGCTGATGCTTTGTGTGCTTAAAATAAAATAACGTAATTAGGAAACATAAATATAGTTATATGTATATTACACTCGCTTGTTATTTAAATGGGAAAATATCCCTTTAAAGATTATTTATTTTCAATAATCTTCTGAATGCATTCTTTTGCATTAAAGAATATCTCACTGAATTTTTTTTTCATTTTGGGCAAGAGATTTTCTATACCAAGAGGACTGTAAAGAGATCAGAATAACTGCTAACTAACTAGGGAGCAAGATTATTTTTATAGGTTTTACAATGTTCATTAAATTGTAAAAAACCATACGGTAATCAAGGAAATATATCCATCCACACAAACATTGAGTAAAAGCTGACAAAGCCGGTTTCAGTAAACCTTTGCAAGATGATTATTATTTGCCGTCATTGGATAATCATAAAATATTTATTTGGCTATGTATTTTAAAACATTTCATATTTTATTTTTATTTGACTCATGGATTATGTAAACATACTGGTTAAGGGTCGTAGGAGCTTATTTTACCAAAATATAGGCATAAGTATTATGCTTTTTTGAGTTGATTTACTTACATACTTCCCATTTTTTAATAAAATCAAATTTTACATAATTAAAATTTTTAATTAGACATATTTTAAGAAGTGTAAATACCAACGGAGGACAAAAATCGAAAGAAATAGTTTGTAGAAAACATTCAAAATAGTGAAATCTACTTTAATTTCTGTTTAAATAAAGAATAAAATACTGACCCACGTATTTAGTGAAATAAAGTATACATTTTCCTTCACATCCGAGAAATTTAATTTCATAAAGCAAATAAGTCATTATTTTAACCTACCGTAAATAATAATAAACGCTAAACAAGAATATTTTAACTAATTTTATTTAAATAACTTGTAAAATATAGTCACCTACTTACCTACTAACAATTATATTCAGTTACATAAATGTTACTATAGCATATACTAGTGACTGAAATGCTACGACTAAAAGTCATAATAGAATTATTGTCTCACACTTTCTACAAAGTTCGATTGGTTAAGTAACTGCAATAGGATTAGGGTGGTAAGAACGAAGTTCATTAGTTATGAATACAGATCACTAATGCACGTGACCTTTCATAAGGAAACAGAAATAATAATACTCGAGTAGTTTACAACCTGGACATGGAATGGTGTGGTCCCACGCAAGCGAAGCTTTCACAAAAGTTCAAATCATAGAGTAGTGATTTGGAAACCATACGTGATTATCGGACCGTTAAATTATACAAACAAATTTTGTCGAATTTATTACATCGTTAAGTGAAACGTGACTTGAGGTCTTACTAGAATGTATTGTTATACATCACGTTTTGCCAGAGATATTTTGAGATGGTATCTGTTAATACACACTGGTTTATTGGAGTTAGTGAAGCGTTTTGTCTTATAACAAAAATATCTTCTTTTTTTGCGAAAAGCACTGAAGGGCTTTCACTGCATCATATCAATAATTATTTAAAAATTTACTTTTTAATAGTAAAAATTAATTTCAATAACTGTCTGCAAAAAAAATGTTTGTAATTTTAACACTGTTCTAGTAAATTGCATCACACAAAGTATAGAAATTGCAGGCGTAGGATTTTAAATTGGTAAAAACGACAGCACTAGAATAATTTAAGAGTGAACATTTTTAATAAGAATTATTAAGGTTTGGTGCAACTGGATTGTATAGTTTGGTACTTGTATGTTCATTTAACCATTTTCAATAATACATTTGCAGATTATTAGAAGAATTTCTTTATGATGTCTCGAACAATTGAGGACGATGTGGTCGAAAGTGATCCGCTCTTAATATGTATATATACATGTCTTACAAAATCCACTAAATTCAAAGATGATAAGTGGCAAACAATAATTATGGCACACGATGTTTATAATGCATATACAAATTTCATATAACTCATTTTAATGTATTTTGTATCATACTATATGCATTCATAGTCATTTTTAGCATGTTGCTGTGTGGCTTTACACTGATGCAATTTGTAGTGCTACTTAGAGTCAAGGCCACACTATACTACAGGCCGTACTGTTCGTATTGTCACGTCACAGTAGTCGTCCAACTCAAAGCTCCCGGGTGCTGCCTTATGGCGCATCAATGTCGCGCGTTCAAAACTACTGCACCCTACGTCGCTAGTCCAAGTTTTTGTTTATAAAACTTATATTTTATTATTCTGCATTAACCGACGAACACAACGATGTCTATAAATAGTGTTTTGAGGTAAATTTACAGCAAATTTTTAAGGACTAAATATAAACATTGTTTCCAAGAGTTAAAAAGTCTGACAGTGTTGTTTCAATATGGCCTGTATTACACTATAAAATGTCTTTGTCAAAGATCTTTGATCAAATTTCTTTGATGCAATATTTGATAGTGTAATATGCAATCTTTTATCAAAGTTGGCAGACTTCAAAAATCTTTGACAAAGAACTTTGATAGTGTCAAACAGGCCTATATCAAAACAAACCTAAATTTATATAACTGTTGCATGTATAGAATATAATCTATTCTGTTCAGACAAAAACATAAAATACAGCAATACTTTATTAAAACACAATAATTGTGTTTTTAAATATCAAAATGTTGTTGTGCCCTACATATTTGTTATTAATGAAGTTTATCAAACGTTATCAAAGTTACACTGATTTGAATAAAAACCCCGAACCACAAAACAAGGAACAAAAACAAGAACTAAACAAATAAATTGTAAGTTATGTTACCCTTATGTACATTTCGATGACATGGTCATCATCCTCAGAGGATTTTAACACTACTCAAAACCCAAAACTCAAAATTATGTTATCAAAGTTATTTTATTAGTTATCAAATAAAATAAGACACTTCTACATTGAAAATTTCAAATCATTTTATTATAACATTTAAATTTACCAATTGCTAATTACAATCAACATTTTATTCTATTAAACAATAACGATTAAAGGTCATTGCTAACTCAAAACAAGAATTCTTTACTAGAAAAAAGTAATTGTAACCAAAAGAAAGTACTGTAATATACAAATAAATACCCTAGATAAACATTTATTATTTTAATGTTTTTCTACATTTACAATAACATTGAATCCTTAAACAAAAAGTTGATTTTTCCATTTCAAATACATTTTAGTGTTTTATTAAACATATACCAAGAATTTTATTGTAATTTTAGTTGGTTTATTCTATACAAATTACAATGTTTAGGACATTCTTTATGAATCTGTCAGTTACACATCTTTTTTGCCTTTCTTTTCAGTGTGTTTTTGTCCTTATCAGCATTTACTGTCTTTCTTTTTTTCATTGTGTCAGTAACACTTCTAGAATAGTAACACACTGAAGGCGGGAAGTTGGGCGACTGCTGTGACGTTTCGTCCGAAGTGGAGGGGAGCACTCCGGCCTATAGTATAGTGTGGCCTTGCTAGAGCCCCCTTGTATACTACGCCGCAAGCTAATAGAGAATAATGCTACCTACCCATTTTACACTTTTAGCGAAACGTATTTACTAAACCTTCGTCTGCCAGACTACTGTTTAAAAAGGGTAATAAACCAAACTAAAAATATTAAACAAATATTTTTAATCTCATAACTTTGAATAAGGCGTCATTATAAACACTTTCAATACGTTTTACAAAATGTTTAGTCTGTAGCATCGTCACAGGAACACTTTGCTTGGTACTCCCCACAAATTGCTCTTGAGCACTTCTCACAGAAGAATGGGGGTCATTCTTCTCTTTGCTGAAGGGTAGAATGTGCATATCTTGTGATCCTGTTGTTGTCTTACATCCAGTACAACTGTCTTACATTGTTCAGGAACATAGTTCAGTTCTGCACCAGTATCATATTAGTAACTGCCATTATCACACCAATAACTAAACTAACGTAAATACTAATGTTTAGTCTGCCAGACTACGCTAACCTAAAATCTAGCAAAAAACATGCACGTACGGACATACTATACTGACCATATAATCAGCTAGTGCTCAAATGAAGGTACACGGAGTGGTGGACCGCTCGGTGGAGAGGAAGTAGGGAAAGTAGAAAAATCTATAGTTTACAGTAGTCTGTCAGACTTACCGTTAGTGTTCTATGGCTGCTTGTTTCAACTTTTGAGAAAATATGCTAAGATGTTGAAACATTTTAAGGTAATCGAAAGAGGTAAATAACTATAATTAAGTATCAAAGGTAGAAGGTTCTGGTTTTAAAGTTGAAAAGAACAATGAAAAATAAGATCCATGAAGTCATAAAGAATCCTAGAAATAACCTCAAAATTTGTTTTAGGCAAAATAACCGTTTTAACCCTAGAACCGGCAGCTTTAAACGAAAATGGATTTTTTGGCGTGTGCAAGCATTTATTCAAAAATTCGACAACAATAGTAAATTAACCCCAATCCAAAAGTGTTCCATAGCTTTTTTGTAGAGAAAGGTTCAAAGAATTTGTATATGCCAGTAAAAAAATTATAGATGTAAAATTTAGAAAGTTATTAGCTCAAGAAACAAAAAATGTTCAGTTACGAAAAATAAAAGTTCAACTTTAAGTCTACATAAAAAGTAGTAAACATTTTTTGTAATTTAGTTCTAAATAGAACTGTATAAAAACATTTAACATTTTCAAATTTCTTATTTTGAAAACACGAGATTTTATATTCTTACTACAAGTCTGTTATCAAAAGTATGCCAAGTTAGAAACGTAATTTACTAATATATGCTGTGCCCAAAAATAAAATATTATCATAACAAAGTGTAGAGAATAAATCAAAGAACTGAACTGTATACTTGTAATTATCTTTTCATAAAAGTGTTTGACTTTATAACAAAGTTAGAAAAATATAGTAAACTCTCGTCTGTACAAGATGCGTGCGCAAACTCCTATGTCTGGCTATGTTGTAAAAGTCCATTACGCTTCAGATTTGAACGTTAGGTGAGACCGTATTAGCAGTCACTTTCCCACGGTCCTACACAATAAACTGTTCAAATATAGCATATTTGGTTTACAGGGGAAGTTAGCTTGAAGCATTATGTCTACAAAGATACCAAAATAACTCTAAAAAGCGATTGAGGTCACTCACATATCACATGAAATAAATAACGCTGTTTATTGGTTGGAAAACTGACCAATTGCAAGGGTCTACAAAACCTCTTCTAACTTCAAAACTATTGGTCCGATTTTTGATTGGATGAAAGTTTTGGATAGGGGAAATTGTAATGAATCCATCGATACATAGATTTAACTAAGACAACCTACTTTGCGGGTTTTAGAGATTGACAAAAGTTGAGTAATTTCGTTATGTTTTATATGAATTTTCGGGCGCCGATTGATTTGTAGAAAACTAATAAACTGCAATGATGATTACGTATGTAAATATACGTTTTAGAAAGAAATTGTAAATACAAAAATAAAGTTTAAAACATTACCTTTCCAATGGTGTTTGTCTTTTTGAGATTGGAAGATTTTTAGTGGGTCAAATATTCAATACAATCACGCGTTACGTTTCGTGCGATCTGCCGGTTCTAGGGTTAAAGAAACATTAAGTAACTTCGGGATTTTTAGAATATTAAACAATTAACAATAAACACACATAATATGGTCAATAACAGATAAATTAATTTAAACTTACCTCTAAAAAATAAATAATTATAATAGTTAACAATAACTTTTGGTCACAACCTAATGTGGGTAAATAAGAACGTTTTCGCTATTCATATGTGTAACTTCACTCGTGTTACGATAATTAGTTTTAGTATAAATTCAAAAGCATTGTAAATGTATATTTATTTAGATTAAATAACCAAGTAACTAACAAATGTGTAAGATAGGTTAAATGAAATGTAAACACCAATTGTTGAACTTTTACATCAGAATAAAGGTATATGTGATCAGTACATGACAGAACGAAGTGACAAGCCTATATCGATTTAGCAAGTAATAGCTGCAACGAATGTCAAAAACAGCCTATAACATGTAAAAGTGAATATTTCAAAAATAAAAACTATTTAAACAGATTTAGCGACGGATATAAATCCAAATAATTGTAAAAACTTCCCAAATTATGTAATATACAAGGCAATAAAATAACTTTCATGAAAATAAGTTCAGACCCAGTGCCTTTTGTTAATAGAGTGGTCAAAAACGTGCGAGTTATGTCTATGTACCATTGTAGCCGGAATGCTTGAAAACCGAAGCCAAATTTTACACTTCTAATTCAGTTTTAGTCCAGGCCAGACGTAATTTCGTAATTCTGATCATAATACAGAAGAAGACAATTGATTAAAAGTTAAAGCAATCCCAGAAGTAGTAATATTGCAGTAAGAAGTACAGTACCACAATAAGTATTTAGGAAATTATCTAAGGAAAGGCAGCCATTTCCAGTCCACATTTATCAACATATTTCAAAATTGAACTAACAAAACCTACAAAAAAATAATAATCTATCTATTTGAACATACTTTAGTAAAGTATTTGAACAATAGATGTATAGATATATATTTTAACTTTAAATAATTTAGGATCAAGATTATTTCATAGTTTTAAGTGTTAGGGCTAGATTGCAAATTTAAAAGACCAGAATCCTTTAACCTGAGATAAAAGAGTTTATATATAAATTGTTAATACAATTTATATGAAAACATGTGTTCTGTATAAAAACAAATAACTAGATAAAACATTATTGTAAAAGCAAAACAAATTAAACTTTTATATTACAAACCAAGGAGAGTTAATTCATTTTGAATATTTAAGAAATTTTTATGGTACAATATTACATCCTGGCTCACAATTTGTAGTTTTGTTGAATTAACAATATAAAGCAAAGGTTGAGTATTATAATGTCGGCTCTAGAATAGCTGTTGTGGCTTTTTTTGTTCTTTTAAACGGGAGGAAAGTTATTCAGTTAAAGTGGTGCAGGCGCATTTTAATTAATAGTGAAACATTAATACACAATTACAAGATTTAAACAAAGCATTTCATTGTTTAGTGAAATTTAAAAATCTGCTTTACAAATTTGTAAAAATAACCACACAATTTATTTATGGTCAACTATTTATGGAAATTCCTACTCTTAATTGTACTTTCGTAAATCCCCTCAGTTAGGGAGTAGAGTTGAGCTTGTTTTTAACAGTTACGCAAACTTTTAGACATATTAATTTTAGGCAAACAGTTAGACATTTTAATTTTAGACATATACACAAGCTAGACAAGGCCTGATTAAAATTTCAAATAGAAAGAGAAAATTTCCTTCCGAATCACTCGTATTTTTATGACCCACTAGTTTGAAGTAACAAAGGTTACTTTTAAGATTTGTAATTGATAAATAGTTATAATTGAGATACCAGGAGTGCCAATGGGTAAATGATAATCTTTTATTTTAAATCTCAGTATAGTTATGAATACAATATATAACTCGTATCTACATACAGATATACTATATCGTATGTATATAACAATAGAAGAATATGCTATCAAAACCTGAAGTAATAGATTTGGACACTTATATACAATGAGAATAAAGTATTACAATTAAAATAGGATATGTTAAAATGTTATGAAAAGTACCTACTAATTCATTATTTTAAAACTAGACTTTCTGTCAAACCCCTGACATAATACTGTATAAGTTTCAAATTTATTTTTGTAATGTCTGCATAGGACCGATTTGATTTCAATAAGGTTTAAAAAGTGAGTGTGGTTCCTAGTTTTGAGTTTTCAAAAATTGTGAAGATAATAATTATCTTTAAATTATGTAAAAATGTTGCAAGTAATAACATTAGTTGGATTGTACGTTTGTAGCACGTATAATGACTTCAAAAGTACTCCTCTTTAACGTGAATAATAGGTCTACCATAAACCCACGTGGATTATTCCGCTGATTTCAGGTAGCTACATATTAAGAAAGTAGATGCCTACCCTAGCGACTAGCAAATACTATCAATGAAATGGACTACTATTTTATAAAGTTAAATGTTGTGTTCAAGATAAATACAAGCTTTTAAACGTAAATGTGTTTGTTTCAATGGCTTCAGTTCTTATGTTAAATTCCAAAATATATATATATCTACTAATTATTTAAGTAGATGTATATATCTAGCCTAGCAGTAATGAGCGATCTTTATTCAAGGACTTGGACAGTTTTTGGTTTAACATCCGGCTTAAAATATACAACAGCAATAAACGAGATCAAGGTTAAATTTCTCTATTTGTTCCCATCATACGTAATTAATTAAGAATGGTTTTGGTGAAGAATAAAGAATGTCTGATTTCCCGTTGCGAATAATACATACCATAGAATTAAAAAGTTATTATATACAGGATTTTCCTTAGAATTTGATATCCATAGGAAAATAGCACGATTTAATGTTATTTTTTTACTTACCTATGGTTAAAATTAGTGTTCAGAAAGGAATGGAAAAAATAATGAATTCACGAATAAATATAGGATACGACAAATTTTAAGGGGTAATGTATACAAAAATCATTAAACTAAAGAAATTGTTTCGTTATAGTTTGGTTACGTAAATCTTATAGGCCTATTCAGTTCTGCTGAATGAAGGCTCAACATTCAAACCCAACGTTATGCGTACAGCCTTTTTTATTGTAAAACTTTTTCTACAAATAATATAATACATAATATAATATAACATAATATACTTTAAAAAGACCATTAGGATAGATATTTTAAAAAATATACTAGTTTTTAATTGGCAAAAAGTTGCAGTATTGTCATGAATTAAATGGAAAGTTATTTCAACATCTCTTATAAATCTCTTTTGTATTCCTAATAATAAATATTAACTGTTTGATAAAATAAAAAAATTTGTATTTAAGTTTACTTCCAAAACAATATCATACAGCCATCACGT
>JAGFPH010000147.1:686257-711726 GCA_018207615.1 Philaenus spumarius
ATATTTCAAATATTCCATTCACTTAGGTTTCACCACCAGGAAACCATGAGACAGTTTAATTTACTCCATAATTACACTTAAATATTACACTCAGTTTTAACGTGATTGTGTTGGGATGTCGATGTTGTTCATTATATACAGATATTTCAAATATTCCATTCACTTAGGTTTCAGGAAACCATCAGACACTTGAGACAGTTTCATTTACTCTATTATTACTCTACTTTATAACGTGTCTTTGCGTGATCACATCTTACCGCCGTTTAATGAACACATAGAAGCTATAATTATACACGTCACTCTGTTGTCGTGTGAAACAATTGCTGCTTCGGACAGAAGGTCATGCCATCAGGAGCTCTCTTGGTAAGTAAATATCAACAAGTCTTCGGCACGCTAAGGATGAGCAAACCGGTTCATCATGCAATCATATAATAATGCCTAATCATACCACGGATATTACTCATTTTTAAATGAGAGAGATTGATGTACGTTTACGATTACGCAAACACATGCGCAAAAGTGTTTTACACATTTAAAAACACTTCGTAATTGCTTCAAGTTTTATAAATAATTAGTTCTTAATTTAAGTAGTCATAGGAAGAATCCTGTTATGTACATTAACTAAGCGGAATCAAAACGTTTAAAAAAATAATATTTTTGTAATAAAAACTATATTTTTACAGCGTAAGGCTATGAACATCAAATCGACTGCCATACAAAACTAAATGTGTACACATAGAATGTAATCTGAAAGTAGGTGAAACAAAAATGCATGATTTAACCAAAGTCCAAAATCTAAATTAATATATATCTTGTTTAGTGATGCTGACAAGTATAGCAGTTCGTATAAAGCAGTTTTAGACGGCTTGTTGCAAAAGTAAGCAATTTAATCTACACTGTAAATCCATAAACTTAATGTGATAGTTTTCAATGTTGAAGCCGATTGAGTTTTAAAGCGCCATAAGATCGACTGGCATATTGGGCAAAAATATACCTCTAAAGAATCTGTCGGGTTTGGGATCCATCATAGGTATTTGAAGGATGTATTTTGTATGGCTTTTATTTAGATACAAATTCAAAATAGAATATCACTGTCATAACTTTAACCTTTAAGATGACACTATCCAGCGCAGATAGAGTGTTTCATTGTTCACATATGAATTTAAAAATTAGAGAGTTGTACTATTATTAAGGCATACCATTATAAAAAAATATTTTAGTTAGGTGAATAAATCTTATCATACTCACATAAATACTCACAAGTTCATTTAATTAGTAATATGATCCAATATTCGATAAATCATTATTGCTAATACTTGAATATAATACTATAAAGTTTTTATAGAATAAAGAGTTGCAACAAAACTATGCTATACGAAAACTATAGGTATTTATGTTTGACATACCAACACTATAGGTAATTACGTCTTTTATACCAAAACTATAGGTACGTAGGCTTCTATATCAAAACTATAGAAACGTATGTCTTCTATATCAAATCTATATAAATGTATGTCTGCTATACAAATTCTATATGTATGGATGTCTGTTATACCAAAGCTATAGGTATGTATGACTGCTGTATCAAATCTATAGGTATGTATGTCTACTATAAAAAAACTATAGGTATGTATGTCTGCTATACCAAAACTATATGTATGTATGTCTGATATACCAAAGCTATAGGTATGTAAGACTGCTACACCAAAACTACAGGTACGTATGTCTGCTATACAAAAACTATAAGTACATGTGTCTGCTATACCAAAACTATAAGTAAGTATGTCTGCTATACCAAAATCTTAAGTACGTATGTCTGCCATACCATCTCATTGTTCTTCTTGGTTCTACTCCAATGTCCTAGTCCTATACATCCAAAAATATGGATATTTTGATTAAAAATAATAATTTAAATAATGCCAATGGATAAATGATAATATAGTACAACCTAAGAATGAAAGTTTATATCATGGTTTATTTACATTTGTTTTGTCTCACAAGCAGACAAGATGTTGAGGTTGACATTTCGCATTTTATTCGGATTCCATTAAATATGAATTAGTAAGATTTTACAATAAAACAAAGATCATTCCAAAAGTATTGTTATTGAAATTTTATTTTCCGAACATTAACTCGTTAGATTTGGTTTTAAATTCCTAAATTTTCCTTCAAAACTTACATTGTTTAAACACGAACGTTAATAATTTTAATTTGCTGAGATCTACTTTAAACTTGTTAAGAATCTTTACTGATTTTTGTTAAATGAAAATTATCAGAAAATTTAAGGAAGGGCACATTGTAATCGATATGTAGGACCAAGATGTTCAGTTAAAAAAAAGTATTTCACGGCAATTAAAACTCCTATTTAACGTTATTTTTTTCGATTATGTACCATATTGATGAAACACTTTTGAACTTCTTTTTTTGTACATGATGAGGTTACATACAGTTCTGAATTTGTAAACCACCTCTGTAAAAGTGCAACATAAAAGTTGTGAGACGAAGGAGTATTAAGTCAAAACAGCCTGACGGATTAAAACCTTGTGTTCTTATTGGCTATGGAATGTTATTTCGGAAATATTTTGGTATTTAAGTATAAAATTAATCGAAGTTAAACTTTATAATGAAATTGATAACCCACAACCTTTCAAAACTTCAATGCCTTTCTCTGTCCTTTGTTGATTTACAACTGAAATATTTACTCGTTTAAAATATCTTCATCATCCGAAACTTTAAAACCGATTGTAAAACAATTTAGAGTTGAGCAACAAAGTAAATCGCTGCTATTTTGCCCATCGACCTTCTGCAAGAAACTTCACCCCACTTGTTCTCGATGATTAAATTTTACTCTTGAATATAAAGCTTAATTTTAAATGATTGGTTGCGATTTCTTCGCTGACACTTCAAATTGTATGTTTAGACGAAAGTAATAAAGTCTAAAAATTAAATACTCCTGACTTTTACGTTCACCTTTTGGCATTTAATGACTTAGAAACAACATTTTTACATTGTCCCTTTCACTTTGAGATTTAGAGAGTCAGTTGTATTGATGACATTTAATTAACCGAGAAACAAAATTAAAAGAAATTTGGAAATAAGTAGTTAAATCACATTTCTTTAATCTTAAGTAAAACATTTGTATCCAGTTGTTGTTTTACTTTATTTTCACAAAGAACGCAATTCTTGGTTTCTCTTTAAGAAATAACTAGCAGCTGTTCTGTGGATAAATGCAAAACATAACAACTACATATTTACCTTATTATAAAAATCAAAATTATAAAAATGTTAAAAGTAATAACACAAACCAGAATAAATGTGTTGTAAAAATTTTAATATTATTTTGGAAAATTAATTTAGATTAGCTTTTAGCAAACCTACATAATAGTTAAAAATATTTATACATTTTTGTAATCATTTAAATGTTAGATTGTTAACATTTATTTAGTCGTCTAACGTTTATAGCTGTTTCAGACTAGTTTAATTTCATACAATTATACTGTCCCTAGCCAATACAACAATAATGTATAAAGTCCTCCTTAGTTTACTCAAAATTTCCATACACAGGCAGCGCGCAACATAAGATTCTTATCCAAGCGATAAATGAACAGCTGATTAGATAGCGAGGTTGATCGCTGACCTAAAACGACCTTAGGGTCTGCTCCAGTAAACGAGAAAGCAACCGGAAACGCAACCGCTTCTCACTATATCCCTATCTAAACAGTGCAATTTCTTGCAGCTGAACGCTTTGACATTGCCTCATTTCAAACCATTTTATAAGTCTATCTTTTGTAATTGAATGTTGAAAAAAAACTGAATATTCTTTATAAAATTTCGGATCTGGCTTGCAAATTATTTTTCATTATTAATTTTTTATTCTATTAGGAAAAAAATTCAAACTTTGTACTTACAAAATGTCAATTACATACCAGATCAAAAGCATTTAAAAAAATGTAAATTGCAAGTCGGATGCGTATTGTCACTGTGCTTAAAATGAGACCTTGCAAAAAGTACAATTTTATGATAAAAAGTAAACGAAATAAATGGTTTGAAATTTAACATTGCTCTTATGGGATAAAAATCCAAGATGGTAGCCACTACAGAGACAGCTCAGCATTGAGTGAGGGAACACAACTCTAAAACTGAAAACTGGATCTGTAAAGAAATATGAATTTGAAAATCTTTAAATTTCAGTGTTAACAAACCGTTCAAATGTTCCAAAGTAGTAAAATAAATGTCCGCCATAATAATACTTTCGTGATCTCTTTCGCCAAAGCTTTACACGTGCGCTAACCCAGAGGGGTGAAAATATGTACATTGCTTTAGACTAGTTTTTGTTTTTCTATCTAATTGAAGATCACCCATAAAAGTATATTGTTTTATGTAAATTAATTAATACGTTTTGGCTAGTAAAATTTGTTTAATTTCCCAGTATAATATTTTTTACTTAAGATTAACTTTTGTCTTACACTATCATAAAGTGTATTTGTAGTTTAATCTTAATTATTAATTTGGACAAGTGAAGAAACGTTTAATTTAACTTGAATTATATTTGTGTGTAAAAGATTATTATATTTAACACAGATTTATTTCTTATATTAAAGCTTGAATTTCATAAAAAGATTACTAAGATCAAAACTTAACATACAATGTGGTATAGAAAACGAAAATGGCGGCTAAGCCTAAAACTTGCCTTATACCTTATGCTTAACAAAATTTACAATCACTTTAAGCTTTTGTAAAAGATAATTAATTAACGGCATAACTTAAAGCAAATTGTTTTTTTTAACAGATTAACTTCTAGGTTTAAGTATATATATATCCAAGTATATCTCCTAGCATTAAAGTCTAGTACAAGTATCTAACTTCAAGTATCTAGCTTCAAGTAGAACAGTATCCAAAGGCAACGGTTACTGCAAGTAGCTCTGCAATTTCAAGTAGAACAGTCTATTTCAAGTATTTACTTCATGTATCTCAGTGCAAGTAACTATTTTAAGAACTTAAGTGTGTTTGTCTTGGTCAATAGACTTATATATGTGATTTGTGGTGACCGTCGAGTTATAAATTCTGTATTTGTTTAATTATACATAACTCTGTCTTATATGTATACATGAATCTAGGTTAAGATATACAAACTTATAAATAAAAGGTTAACTAAAATTTTTTTTTTTGAGTGGCGTAGCATTCAATACACTTTCGGCTTTTCTGTCTCCCAGAGACATTATTTAGAAATTCTTTTCTTAGTCAAATTAAATAAATTTTCTTTCATTACATAACTTCTAAATTTAATATTTTAATACGAGACAGCAGATTCTGACTCATTTTAAGGTGCACAAAAAAATATAAATTAAATAAATCAACATAAACTGAATAAATTGTTAATTGTAAGATGTCTCTATTAGTCTGATGTATGAATTATTATTCCAACGACTATTTATTAAATAGTGGCAATTGAGATTTTGCTATTCAGTGAATTTAAAGTTTCGTTATTTATATGTTAACCTATAGCAGATATTTTTTGTATGCAAATTTCCTTGTTGATTTGAGTGTTCTTGTTTGTAAGTGTTCTTCAATTTTCAGAAAGCAAAAGGGTAAGGTTATATTATTGACGTTTAAATTCTGGCATGTACCACTTTCCCAGTTAAACCTCTGTTAGGGCCCGGTAGCTTCCATACTTTATTCAACGTAAAGTGGTACAATCCCTTATACACAAGTGCTTTAAGGGTGCTGAAATTTCAGTTGTTCAGATTCAAGATAAGGTGACTCATATTTGCTTATTGTATGCGGGTGTTAATCCGTATACAGCTCTTAGAAGTAAGTAATCAGAATGCAAGTAGTATAACGTTGTTATACTTCGATTAAAAATAAAATGTGCCAAATTTTCGAGATTCTAGCTTCGTGGCAACTTATAAGAATTAGTATTTATTATGATGGAGTAGTTACTTAGTTGCTTAGGAGCAAATAATCTAAACGCATTTAAGGGTAAGTCTTAGGCCTACCCTTGAAAATCTAGTAAGCCCTCTAGATACTTAGCTGAGAGAGTCAGTAAACTGTTTCCCGTTTATATAAAAGCGATAAGGAAACTCTATTAAAAATAGCAGATTACATTAAAAATTGAAAGTTATGTGTGTATGTGCATTTCAATAACAAACTTTTATTACATATAAGAAGTGATTACACATTTTAACTAGCTTTATCGTATACAAAGGAGCGGTGTAATAATAAATAGTAATAATTAATAAAAAGTACAAAAATAACAAAAACATAATATTAAATACAAAAAATAATAGATTACCTCAAAACAATAAGTGAGTTTCTTCGAAATTGAATAAGACTTTCCTAAAAAAATGAAATTAAACTGCTTTATAATTTAAACTGCTTGGATAAATTTAGATTGACAAAATACAATTGTTAAAGACTTTCAGTTAATCATAGATTTAGTTTTTAAATTTTAGGACCTCCAATCTTAATAAAAATATTAAAACAAAAACCTAAATTATATAGGCTACATGACACAAATAAAATATTCGTATCATACCAACTGATGTGAAGTAAGCCTCATCAATCTATAATGACTTTAAAGCTTGAACAAGAACGAAGTCCAGGTAACCTATGAAATAATAACCGTTCATTAAAATGAATATTTTACCATGTAAATAAAATGTATGCAAACATAAATAATACTATAGCTAAAAGCTTCTTGATATGGTACGAAACAATTTACCGTTTGCGCGATAAATCTCGTCAGTCAAGTAATCCCGTCTCATTGACCAGTTCAAAGGCCAAACAGCTATCGGCATGAAATCGGACTGGTTGTGTCAAGTACTAGTTAATATTAAAACTTCTTTAAGTAGGTCATGTACGGGTTATTGTCAGCTTACGTGATCAGTTTATATGTCGACAGACTGTCGATAGTGAACATTGCAAAACAAATAAACGTAATGTTCTCTAACGCATTACAACACTAAGTGCATGCTACGCCTTCTATATTGTAGATGATACGAGCTAATTATTATCTTTACCACCATAATGTTTACCAATATATAGCATTAAAGTACAATTGATGTTAAATAATTAGATTAATAGCTAATAATTTTGAGCCAATAATAATAATTTTAGTGAGTTATTTAAACATATTTTACAATAAAGTACAGATGAAAATATATCGCGAGGGTTGACCAGGTGTGTTGTTATGTTAGAACAAACGTTTTTATCCATAATATATGCTACTTTATTATCCTTATTTCTTTAAATATTTTGCTCTTGACAGGATAGATAGCCATCATAATTTTGAATCGCGAGATTTAGTTTATGATCGATAGCAGATGAAACATATAAAGTCATTTACACTAGTTATTTATTTAGATATCACTTATTTCAACTTTTTTGTAACGAAAATAATAAAATCTTTAAATAGCTAGTCAAGATGAAAAAAATCAAATATATGAATTAGTAAATGAATCAAAATTTATAGCCATATTACAGTCTATACATTTATATATATATAACTTTTTTAAAGTAACAGCATAAGCAAAATAAAATAAACAAATATTGACTACATTAAAAAGTCATTCACAGTTTTTCTAAGCTAAACAATTGTTTAATTTAATTTTAGATCTTTCTAAATTTCAGTTATAGAAAAAATACTGTTTAAAATGATAGTTTGAACGATAGTAATCGTCAATATTTGAATAAAATAATTTAATATAATATTTACGTTATCATTTTATAAAATGATTGACAGGTCACCGATTCAAGCCATTAAGTCTATTACGAATCAAACTGCACACGTAAGATTAATGCGTACGCATTGAGGAAGGGAAAGTAAAAAATAACGAAACTAATCGTTTGACATCTCGCGGTGAATAGAGTGTGAAGTAGGCCCAGTGAAAGGTTGATTTAATAATAAATCAGCTTTGGAGAAATAAAAACCACTGGGAGTGGAACAAAGCAATCGCTAATCAAAATGGTATTACTGTAACCCAAATACGATTTGATATTTGTCGTGGGAGTTGCTCTATTCGCACGTAGCCTTCAGACACACCGATTGATATTTATTTACCACAAACTTCTCTGTCTTGTCCTGGAGTAGCTTAACCTTTGCAATGACACAATAACTGCTATTCTTGAACATTATGGCTTCGTTGCTCGCCTTCTTACTTAACCATACATCGAAATCTCTACCGGTGTTTACATGCATACAGATGCTAGTTACACAGGTTTGTACAAACTGTGACTTTTAGTGTATATTTAGATTTTTAAATAGCATTAATTTGTTCGAAATCATTAGTCAGGTATAGAAAATACGGCATGTTTTAAAGATATTTTAGAATAGCTCTAAGCATGATGAATCATCTATTGAACGAATTTGATAGAGTCAGCCAAATCTTAAAGCTAAAGGTCACGCACAACAAATTGCTTTTGTAATAAGTGACGTGGTCAGTCCTGATTATATCATGGGGTGTGCAAACATAGAATCGTGTAAATGTCAAGGGTGTATGGAGACCCCCTGGGCAGGATATGATTGTTTGTGGGAGGTATAGGGAATAGGGGATTGCATTGCTCGATATCCTTTCTCAAACGATTCCAAGGTGGTTTTAAATCCTGGGTATATTCCTCGCATAAATTATTTTCTAGTTACAGATTTTAGGTACAAATAATAACAAATAAATTTAAATTTTTGATTTTATCAAGAAAATGTATTGAAATTTAATAAACGTACTGACACCCCACTTCCAATTGACACTCCAAGTTTTATTGAGTACAATGTCTTATATATGATCATTTTTTTAATTTGATCAAACTCACAGAATCGCAAAATGTCAGCACATAGACTGAAACACACCTAGTTGTAGGCTGCTAGACTTATTCCCTCACTGCAGCAATGTATATATTTACTACAGTTTATTTAATTACTTTATTTTTTTTTCCTAATATTGGTATTACTTTAAACCTTTAAATGTTTACAAAATTAAAACAATAATATATATATATAATATATGTAATTAAATTAACAACTATACCATTTAAATGTATTTGTTATATATTTTTAGTCAAATATATATGCTGAGTTTTCAACCTATTTGTTAATTTACGAATAATAGAATACTAAATTTTAATAACTTCTAACGAGTTTTATTAAAACGTATGGGTTTGAATTTTTACTTCTCAAATAGCAAGAAACACTGAAATGTGAAAACGTGTTTCATATGGCAGCTGTTCTACAATGATTCAATTTAGAAACATGTTATTTACAGTCACGGACTGCTCGCTCCATATCGTTATATAAACGTATTATCGGCGGTTCCACCTACAACTGGAACGGTTTCATAACATGTAATGAGAAAATCACAGTTAGCAGGGCGGGGCACAACCTTCACCCTAGTTTTAATTCTTATATTTTCGTTGATACAAATCGAATTAGTTTACATTCCTGGACCCAGAGTGAAAGATTTAGCCTTGTAAGCAGGAGAACCACAAATTAATTTTATTTTCGACGTGTTATAATGTGCAAGTTTATCCTTGACATTATTTAAAAGCAGCCAAGGATGTCAAAGGTGAATTTATAAAATTTGAAATGTGTGGTTTAAGTAGTAGTTCAATATGACTAAGATTGGATCACGGAAAAGAGATCGTATACTTTGAGACTACAGCGCTGTGCTTAATGCAATAATCTGTAAAACAAACAACCCTATATACATCGTGGCAGTTTATACAACTGAGAAGTGCTGCCAAGTCAAACGGTATGGACAAAGTAAGAAAGTGAATCGTCTACTCCATATAAAGTAGCAGTTTAACTTACCAATACTAAACGTTTGGTTATAATTTAAAAATCTGTAGAGGAAATCAGATCACATTTATGGGTTTTAATTTTTCAATTCGACAAATTATGTTATTTAAAAGTTAATACTTAGTCTTTACTCTTGAAAATAATGTGCTTGAACGTTCCTCGAAAATGTTTGAGCTTTAGAGGACCGACCAAAATAAAATGTATATTTAAAACAATGCTTCTTATATACGGTAGGCTCACATTTAATTTTTTTTAAATTTCGTTTGCATATAATCTTTTCATTAGGTACATTTTACAATTAATTCAACTCTAAAGTAGTAAAAAATAACTTTTTTTAACTTACTAAGTACCGTTTCCACCTGTTCCCTACTTGAAAGTATTAATGGGCTGAAAGTACTTGACGCTACAGTCAAAATATTCGCCTTGAGTTTCTCGAAGTCATTTCTCTTTAAATTACAACTAGTTCATTGTTATTCACATTATTAGTAATACGCACACTTTTTCACAATTTGATGTCCGTCATGGTAAACAAACTCGATAATTCAATCGAATTACATATAGAGATTTAGTCGAACTTCACAGGAGAGTTTATTAGAATAAACTATATTAAATAATTGTTCTAGTTAACAAAATTTAAAAACAAACGACACAAAACTCCTCTAAAAAGTGAACAAGAAAAAGATGATGATCGTCAAACTGTTGAACAGATTTTCTTGAATCATATCTAAGAACATTCTCGATCAAGTCTCCTTTCAAAAAAATAAAAAAATCGGTTCATCCTTTTGGGAGTTCGATGCCTCAGATAGACACACAGATACATAAGTAGTTAAATTTATATCACCCCTCTGATTGCGTCGGGGGTTAAATACATGTATGGAAGCACTCCGAACTGTTTCCTATACAGTAATCTTTAGTCAAATAATTATGTATTAAATCATTATATTTAACCCTAATTGTATACAATTTACACACAGCACATTTATTAAACTGAAAAAAACGCATAGGCTTATATGATTTTAACTAAGTCACAAGAAAGTAAATAATAATTTGTTTAAATTATATTTTTGTAAGAACTGTGCTAGGCCATAACCTCGTTGTACTAAATATTTACTTGCCAAATAGTACCTTATCACAAATGCTATAGCTCAGATAATGATTCAACACAAATATGATGCTCAATGTTTACAGAACCATTATGCAAATATTACGCGGTCCCGTCAGTTGTGTGGATACTCAGGCGGTGGTAAGATGTCGAGAATCGCGCCGCTTTTGGTGAGATTATTTTTCATCTTCGCTTTTGTTTACGCTTGGTACTTGATAACGTCCTCGCGCTCTGATGTCTCTTCCGTTCTCCTAAGCGATGAGAACAGCGATCGCCAAGTGCAAGCGATCCATAGTAAACTTGAAGATGACAAAATGGTACCTATTTCGAAAAATGTACCGACGGTCGCATCGGGCATCCTTAACACAAAAACTGAAAGAACGCCGTTAAAATCTGGACGGAAAAACGTCGTTCAAAATGTTCAAGAACATATTTCACTAGAAGAGATGAGTGACCATAAATTGCAGTTGTTGGCAGATAAAAATAGGGAACAGGAACGTTTGGAGTTAAGAAAAACTGAGGTGACTTCAAATGAAGGTTTAAATGTACAGTTCAATATGCTGAATATTTCAAACTCAGATTTGGACGGACCTGAACAAAACAATGGCAATACAAATCCAAATAGACAACCAGATGCAAAATCACAAAATCAAAGTAGTTTCTCAAAACACAGTAAAAACAAATTTATTTTTAATAATTCAGATGACAGAAACCTTGCAGACAGCGGTATGGTTGAAACAGAAAGGAAAGATAGTCTACCAACTGAAAGCGACCAAGAGATAACGGATTCTCAAATACTTGCTTCTAACGATGGTGAACCAAATTTTTTCCGCAACATCTGGAACAAATTTGTAGAACCATCAACAGCTGAAGGAGATACTTACGCAGGCGGAAAAGGTAAGTGTCCTCCAGGAGATGTTTTAACAATAATAGGGGGAGGCAGACTAGCCAACTGTATTTGGGAATACGCTACTGTACGAAGTCTGTCACGGTTTCTTCCAGGACGAAGGACACCTTATGTTCAGAAGTTTATAATAGATAGCTTGGCTGATGTTTTCGAAAATTTGAGTTTACCTATCGTGGAAGATATTCCAAAACAGTGCAAATGTTGTGAAAGCGTTAACTGGTACGAAAAGAATATACAAATATATTCTTTCATACCGTTACGTAATATAAAGCAAAGATTTAGAAACGTTCCTGGTAACTTAATTTTACCTAAATATTCTCTTCTTATTGAACCTGTAATAGCGGAGAGAAACAATCTAATAAGAGAAATGAGGTTTAAACCTGAGGTGCACGAAGCAGCAATCGCCACAATAAAGAAAATTACAGAAGTGTTTTACAACAACAACAACGTCGGAGATGCTAAAATAACATACGTCGGAGTCCATGTCCGCCGTAGTGACTACATAGATTACTTAAACAGTCATTATAACTTGAGCGAAGCGACTCCACAATACTATATTACAGCTATGGATTATTTTAGGCTTCAGAGGCCAGATTTAGGCAAACCTGTGTTTTTTATAGTTACGGATGATGTACCATGGGTTCAGGAGAACTTGTTGGGTAAAAGTGATGTGTTTTCTGTGAGCTTCGGAGGGATTGATACACCAGGACACGACCTCGCTGTACTCTGTTATTGTAACCATTCTATCATAGACTATGGTACTTTTGGATTGTGGGCAGCAGTTTATGCAGGGGGTGAAACTATTTCAATCAAGACAAGTAATCAGGTGTATCAAATATTAGGAAAAGAGAAGAATTGGCACTTTGCACATTTAGACGGAGCAAAACCTGAGATATGGTAAAAGACTGAACTATGAAACTTATTTTGTAAATTAAATATTTTGTATTTTAAATGTTATGTTAAATGTGTTTGCAGAGTTAATATATAAACTTGTGCAATTTCAATTTGTAATTAGAAATTTATTGTTGAATTTTAGAAATGAGTGTTAATTTTATATTTAAATCATTAACTATTTGATCAGATTAAAATATATATTATAATAGTTCTAATAAATAACTCATATATAAAATAAATTTAAATGAGTGGAGCTTTTTCTGTTTTCAACGTATTATTTGTAATAATAAACAAAATGGTTAGAGTGAGCACACAATTATATTTCCACAAAAATCAATACAAAATAAATTATATTAGTTATCTTTCATAACAAGTCATTGGTAGAATAGGAATACAATTATCTTTCTTAACAATTAATCAAGTGAATTTTAATTCAAGTATATTCATCATTCATAAACAGTAAATGAGTTTCGCTGGAAAACATTTGTTGTTATCTTTCATAACATTGTAACAAGTAGATATGTAAATCGGAATACTCGTATAGTGTTATATTTCTTAACAAATATATCGGGTGAATTGGAATACAAGTATAATTGTCTTTCATAACAGATAGATCGGTGAATAGCAATACAAATGTAGTTATCTTTCTGAAAAAGTAAACGAGTGTATTGAAATGCAAGTACTGTAAAATTGCTTAACAGGTAAACGGGTGAATTGGAATACAAGCCTAGTTAAATACAGCAGTTATCTTTTTTGACAAGTAGATGAGTGCATTGGAATACAAATATCGTTAGGTATCTATATTTCATAAAAAGTTGACGACTAAATTGAAATAGAAGTATAATAAATTATCATTCATAAATAATAAAAAGGCAAATTGAAATAAAAGTTAGTTATCTTTCATAACAAATAGACGAGTGAATTGGACTACAAGTGTACTTGTTCACAGATAAAATGATATAATTTTCGTAGTTATTTGGTCAAATAATCAAGGAGTGGAAAGGAATAATAAACGAAAAATAAAGGAATAAATGGTTATAAATACCTTCTATTACTTAACAATACATGATTTTAGTGGGACATGTTTCATCAATTCACTGATGACATCTTTAGGCTGACACACAATATAAAACACTAAATATTAAACAACATTCACAGAACCAAAAAAGATTGAAATGTTAATTTGTACTTGTCTTATAAGTACTATAAAAAGTTTCCGTAAGTGGCCACATGTTGTCTCAGCTGGTTCTACTACTTGACTGCTTTAAAAATAAACATTTTGAGTACACAGCTTAAAAGTTTACTGAATATAAATATGAACAGTACACATCGAAATGAAAAATGTTGACATCTTGCAATACATGTAACATGTTTGACAGATTTTCTTATCAAATAACCCAATGACAAAAGGGTATAAATAGGCCTATAAGTTCATTTGTCAAAATTATTTTGAAAACATTCTTTACTCCCTTACTACCTCGATGGATTTATAAAGAAGACCTTAGGTTTTACGAAGGATTTTTCTTTTTTACGAACAATGATATTAGAACTAAATGTAGGAATACAGCTGATATTGAATTTTGAACCCCTAAATGTTATCCCTTATAGATGTTAAAATGTCTTCATTTCTATAAGTAAATTCTTTATTCGTAAATTCTTTACGAATATTCCGAATATCTTTATATTATATTGGAGTAGCCTACAATTTCCAAAATTTAAATCAACCATCACAGGTCCACTATTTTACAAATTTGAAATAGTAGTTGAGGCACATAATGTTTACTGCAGTTTTGTTCTAAAAGGAAAGCAACTTATGTAATATCAGTCACATCTATTATAATATGATATTGTATAGAATGATTATGAAAGAAAATGGAATATCTAAACCAGGTAACAACTTCAACTAGGTTTAAGACTCTAATGCAGTATATAAAATTTACTGCAATATGTGTGCAGCTTTTTAGATTGAAATATGTCTTGAAACTGACTTAGAAATGGCCATGTAAAAAGTTTGTCTGGAATGTTTAAAATAATGTTTGCTGCACTCATGATATAAGTCACGAACGCAATACAAGTTAGTTCAAAATTGAGCATTTCTGTTGCACTACAAGTGTCGTGTCTTTGGGCCATAACAGTCAATAAAACAATTAAACATTACTTTTTTTTAACATTTTCGGAAATAGTATCTGAGCTACACGTAAAATCAATACTTCTTCCTAGTAGGAATGTGAGGAAATAATATTGTCTTATCATAACATCATTTATTATAATTTTATATTTACTACAAAAAGAAAAATATTTACTTTGTACGACTTTAAGATAAAATATAAGCTATTTCGTTCGGTATGGCAAAGTAATGTTTGTTTCTCGTTTATTCAATTCCAACCTTTACATAACTAACAACCATAACTAACAATCATAACTAACAAACCATTGTTGTCGTATTGTTAAAACCAGTGTAAACTATAACACTGTCCGACTTGAAGGACACTCGAGTAAACATGATTTATTAAACAAATTTCAAAGTTTGCGCCTACTTTTAAAAAAACTAAAAGTCAGTCGATTTTACATTTTAGTAGAAAATGGATTGTTCACGAAGTCCGTCCTTTGTTTGATCAGTTAAACGTTTAAATGTTGAACCCTCGAAGTTAGCATTACATTCAGACTGTTCTAAAGTTTGTAATTAGAAAGAACTAGAAATAGACGATGCCTCAGGTAAAACTATATTCCACACCGAGGATATTTAATTTAATTAAATGACATAATAATCATTATAACAAAACCTCAAGAATGCAGTTAATTGTTACGGCACGTGAAAGGTCATTTCGTCGTTATGTTGAAGCAATGGGAGACAAAGAATAAATAGGTCATTGAGGAGAGAAATATCGTGTAATTTTATTATTTACAATGGTTCTCTACTTTCATGGATTGATGGTAGTATTTTATAAATAAAAGTATTTGGATAGAATCCAAATATCTTTCTTCCATTTCACTATAAATAAGAACCGCAACATGTCTATGCTTTATTATAGAGAGAAGACAAAAAAAAAAAAAACGGACATTTTGAGTTTGAAAGTCAATCCAATGTGTTCTTTTCAACCTGGTGGTATAATTCACTTCTTTAAAAAACAGACAGGTACTTAGATATAGGGGAGTGAAATAGTAGGTCTTCTGAAAAAAACCAGACAAGTCCAGTGAGTTTCAAGAACTAGACTAGTCCTGGACTAAACTGGTTGTTTCCGGTTATTTATCCCTAGATTACATGTTTACTGTTACTAACTTCATTTCATAGTTAGTTGAGAAGGTGTCTGACCTGAAACATATTATTTAAAAAAAGTTTATTTAGTTAGTTTTAAATTTAATTCCAGAAATATGAGATGATATAATCAAGAAAGCAAGGAAGTATCAGTCACCATTTGATTTGAATTTAATGACTCAGATGATTTCTTTGGTGTGAAAAATGCTTTTTAATCACCTAAACCTAAACTGAAACTTCAACAAGTCAGAATGATATTGATCAACACATTTACGTAAGAAACTCATACCACGGGTCATGGGAAAGATATTTAGTAACAAAGAAAAACTACTGTAACGTTGACCCTCTTAATTTTCCAAAGCTCTATAAGTCATCCACCCTTAGTAAACCTGCCAAGAAACAAGATACACTGAAACTAACACAGTACCTTTAAAACCCTATTCATCACCAATACTATGAGCAGTACTGGAGGATATTAACGAAACTGTCGAAGGTCCAAGCGCAGAAGATAATGTTGAAGCTGACAACGATAACTATTCCGATAGATGTAATGATAATTAAAACGAATATATATCACTAGGACTGCAACATGTAACATGTAACTTTCTGTTTTAATAATAAATCTTTTGTTTTTGGTTAAAATATTTAAGTTTTATAATGGTTAAGATTTAAGTCCAAAGGTTTTAAATTTTTTTCTTAACATACATGACTGCATAAAAAATTATGTTAACATCAGTGCAAGTATATTAGTGAGATGTAATTTAAAAAAATTAAATTTATTTTCACTAATAACAAAAGAAGGTGCACAGTTTTTCCACTTACTGAAAATTTTTATTTTTGGACTTGTCTAGTTTTTAGAATCAACCCTTCAATTTGGTTCCCTATAACTGCAGAAAAAGACTCATGCATGCTTTGAACGCCAATACTTCCTCTAAAATTTTACTTTGTTTATTTAAGATACATTTTTAACCACAATCTAAGATCGTAAATAATTTTAAATGTGCAAATCAAATTATTAAGTTTATGCCATAACTGAAGTTATAATAAAGGTAAGTCCAGCCTGCTACAGTTGGAACCTCCGATACAGATTACCTAGGTTCGAATCTAGTTACAGGGGGAGCAGAATAGCCGAGAGACTAAAGGCGCTAGTCCAGCCTGCTATCATTAAACATACTTTTCCTTTACTTCCAACAGAGCCACGGACTAATACGGGATGTTTTGGTGTAACACTGAATTTATGGTTTTGTTGTTTTCGGTTCCTCACTGAACTTGTGTCTACAAATATTTGGTTTCAGTAGGTGTATCGTAAATGCCTAGATGTACAGTCAAGTGTAATATCAGTGTAAAGCCTACTCCACACTTACAAACATATTTGCGGAAACATTGTTTGCAAACAGTTTGCCAGTTGTTTTCGTGTTTCTCATTTGTTTGCCGGATGTTTGCTGGATGTTTTCAAAATGTTTACGAACAGTTCGCAAACAGTTTGCAAACAAATGACAAACATTTTAACTTGTTTCAGCAAACAAAAAACAATGTTTTCTGTTTCCCAAACCAAATGGAAAACACGCAAACATGTAGACCAGGCAAAGTACTAAAAAATAAATAAATGTATGCCTCCAGCTAAAATTTGGATGCAGTTTTCTTCATCGTGTTCAGAAAACTACCAGGAACAAAGTCTACGTACGACCAGTTTCGGGAGAAAGCGGAAATGCATCGCAAGTGCATAAAGTGCATCTAAAAGTGCATAATTGATACCTCTAAAAATGTATAAAAATGCCTAAAAATCGATACTCGGGGGTTTTTGGGTGCGCTGATCTCATTTCTGACCATACGAAATGCCCCCGTGCACCCGGGGGGGGGGGGGGCTCTGGGGGGCAAAATTTGTAAAGGTGCGAAAGAGACTTGAAAATTTCCTCTCGGGGGTTTTTATGGACGCTGATTTTATTTCTGACCATGCGAAATGCCTCCGGTGCGGGGAGGGGAGGGAGGAGAGGCTATGTGCATAATATTTTATGAAAGGAGAATTTTAATTCTCATAGGAGAAACTTGTATTTAAAAGAAATAATTTTGATATCTTGTTAAATAGATATCCACATTGTTAATCAAAAGTAGTCGGTTATTTATTGAATTGTTAATAAAATAGAGTAATAGTAGTTCCTTTATAACATAGAGACCACTTACGAATGTTCACGATGTTTTCCACAATAATTTCAAATGTTTAAACACTGAATTTTAGGTAACCAATTGATTTTCAACTAGTCTGAATTGAAATCAGCGCCCTCAAAAAAATCCGGGAGGAATTTTTCAATTCTATTTCTCAACTTCACACATTTCCCCCTCTCCATCGCCTCTTGAGTTCGCCGGGGGCCTTTCGCATGGTGAGTATTGAAATCAGCGCCCCCAAAAACCCCGCGAGGAAATTTTCAAGTCTCCGTCGCAACTTCAAAAATGTTCCACCATCGCCCCCCAAAGCCCCCCCCCCCCCCCCCGGTGCACCGAGAGCATTTCGCATGTTCAGAAAAACCCCCAAGTGCCAATTTTCGTGGCTTTTCATTCATTTTTAGAGGTATCAAACAAAAGATGCAATTTATGCACTCGCGATGCATTTCCGCTTTCTCCGGAAACTCGTCATACGTAATACGGACCTTCTTCAAGAAATCTGCGAGTCCACCATCGAATTCTCCTAGGTAAGCTATAACATGTTTGTTGTTTCTTGTTTGTAAGTGTGGACTAGGCTTTAGAGTCTCCCTTAAACATTTAAAATTACAGAATATATAATAAGTCGTGATAACACCTTTATATAATTTAAATGGATTGCTATATCAACGTAAAACCTTTACATACCTATTATAGCACTTTTTTGCAACAGAAAAATATATGCACCCATAGAAGGGTTCTCCAGTACATCCCTGGAAAAAATTACAGAACAAATTTGTTAGGACTATCTTCCGTATCTCTTACCTGTTTTTATGTAACAAGTGTTCAAATTGGTGACCTTCGGTGGTGTACTAGCCGTTAGTTAAAAAGAAAATTTGACCAAAAAAAAATAGTCCAGTAGATTACGGCCAGAATGCCTTGCTAGCCATTCCATAACGCCTTTTTTGCCTGTCAACTATTTTTTACCCAAAAAGGGGGCAACATTTTTACCCTTCTTAAACACCAGTAAAAGTGTTATAATAGGTATGGCAAAGGTTTTACGTTGATATATGAATCCATTTAAATTATATCGATGTGTATCACGACTTATTTTACACTCTGCCTTGTATAAGTACTAAGTTTATAATGTGAAGGAGTGGCAGCCATGCATTCCAGCTAACAATCAAGGGTGCCAACTGTTGAAGTTAAATTTGCCTTAAATAAAGATTGTTTTTAATTTTGGTTTGCCGTAGTTTTAAAATGGTATTATTATCATTGTTATAATTCTTGCCGCCGTTACGAAACATTAAATATAGTGAAATAAATTCAAATAATAATATGAGTAAATTGACGTTCGTTAATTTGTTTCTTATTTATAAATTATTTATTGAAATAAACTCTTTTATTTTTATAACTTAAACATAGTTTTATTAGGATAGTCGATAAAATGACAGATTGTTTTCTATTTATCTCCTTACCATACTCCTAATGTTATAGAAAAGATAGTCAGATTAACTTTCAGAAAATATAGTTTATCGGTAAGAAACGCACTTCGTGACTATGGCTCCCAACTCTGCCAAATATCGAACTGGCAATGTCTAAACCAGTTTTTAAGATTCACGCGATGTATGAATAAGCGATTGTACTTAACCAAAAATAAATTATTTTCACTTAAGTTATTGATTTCAGTTAAAAAATAAAAATAAAGCCTATCAAAATAAATCTCTTTTCTACAAAGCCACGTTTCCAGTATTTCTAAATACATTCCACTGTTTTATTTTAAACTGCAAATAAGAAAATAAAATATATATAAGCATTATTAAAAATAACTCTGTTGGTCTCATGTATAAACATATGACTTTAAAAATGCAAAATTGATCTCTAACAATACAATTGATCGTTTTACGTCTGCTTCTAGAAATCATTCACCTAAAGATAGTAACCACACATTTTTATGAACATCGTAATCAAAATGAAATTAAGCAAATTTACCAGAACATTTTGTTAATCTGATGAAGACGTACTTTAACTGTTTACATAACTTAAAATAACGAAGTTATTTGTTTCACAAGTAAACTTCAAAGCATTGTTTTTTATTACTGTCAAACAAGGAATTACAAATTCAATTCGTAGTCTAATTTTTTTTAAATTATCACTAATTAAGAAAGCTGTTTTCGTATTTAAAAATAAATTCAAATTAACTATAAATTAGATCCATGGTATTTTTGTGCAACCTTATAAAAGATAAACCTCTGCACTCTTGTTGAATCTGTGGCTTATCATATTGACAGGTCTAACAGAGTACGTCACTAAGAAAGTAAACATAACTACTTTGTCAAACAAGTCTATCACTTTGCTTTATGTGCCCATCAAACACACTTTGCACTATGTAGCCTTTCTAACAGTTCGAGTGTTTTCAGTTAAAAGTTGTTTTCAAACTATTTAAAATGGCGAGATATTCAAAAGGCGGTGTAGTGTGTGTCAGAGTGACGGTTTTCCTTTTGTTTTCATTTTCAGTTATATTTTTGTATTTTTCACACGATAAAAAAAATGTCGTTATACACGGAGATGCTAAAAGTGATATGTTATCAGGTGATCAGAAGACTCCAGAAGTAACTGAAAAAGCAATCGAAGAATTCCAGGGTGCTTTGGAGGAGAACAAAGTGGTAGAGTTCGACATAAAAGTATCTACAACATCCATTCCTAGTTCTACGTTACCCACATCGACCAAAACTACCCACAAAACCACTCAAAGAGCTGTAGAAGATATAGTCCAGACAACTGGAGAACAGTCTAATGAGGACGATACGGAGGAGAAACCTGTAGAGAAACCGGCAGAAAAACAAGCTGTACGAGTACTGAACGAGAAAAATAATCTACAAATAGACTCCAATGGATGTCCTTCGAGTGTTTTAACAATCTCTGCAGGCGGAAGGGTTGCAAATTGCATCTGGGAATATCTAAGTATTTTTAGTTTAGCAAAATTTCTTCCCGGCAATAGAGTTCCTTACGTACCGAAAACGATAACAGAGACATTATCACAGATATTCGAAAACGTCAGCTTACCGCAGCTGGAAAGCATTCCTAAAGATTGCCCTTGCAGTCGCAACACGGATTGGAAGACTCCGAATGTAGATTTATACGATTTTATACCACTACACAATGTTCAATCCAAGTTTGCTTATAAACAGGGCAACATAATTTTATCAACTTATAGTTTACTCTTGGAACCTGTTCTGCAAACGTTGGAGGAAATCAAGAAAGTTTTAACGTATAAAGAGGAATTTCTTGCCGAGGCTACAAAAACATTAAATACAGTGAAACGTGTGTTTTTAAATTCAAATAATAATATAAAGGAATCGGACATATCATATATTGGAATACACGCAAGAAGAACCGATTATTTAGAGTACGTAAAATCTAAATTTAATTTTTCCGTCGTAGGCGCCGATTACTTCGAAGTTGCCATGAAGTATTTTAGAGAACGACCAAAATTTGGAAAACCAGTGTTTCTTGTAACCAGTGATGATATGGTTTGGGCAGAAAAATATTTAGTCGGCCCAGACGTATTCTTCGCCAGTAAAGGTGGTCCTAAAAGCCCTGGTCATGATTTAGCTCTTTTGTCAAACTGCAACCACTCTATAATAGACTACGGAACGTTCGGTCTTTGGACGGCGGTATACGCTGGTGGTGAGACTATCTCCGTCAAGACGACCACTCAGGTACAGAAGATTCTGGGAAATAGACCGAATTGGCATTTGGTGGACATTAGCAGAAAAGAAGGTTTAGTTGTACCATAACAAAAGTAAATTGATGAGCTTTGTTACACGACATTTTGGTCCAAGTGCAGACTGTTTTCTTACGTGAAAGAATAAAGAAAAGACTTTAGAATAGAAAGTTTCAATTTAATAATAATATGTAAATAAAGTAATTTTGTAACATCATTTTTGTTTAGAACCATCTTACACATTATGGGCTAATTATACCTTTTACTAAATCCAACGTAATTTGCAACTGTTAAAAATCTCAAATTAAATTATTGAGATGGAAACTCTTTACTTAAACATTACATTATTTCAAAGTATGACATGGGTTAAAATCTCTCAACTTTATAACAAACTCTACATGTATGTCACATGAACGTTCATTTGCTCGATTAACATTTTATATTTTTTGTTTAAATTGTAAATTAATTAGAAATTACATTTGTTCATATATTATTCACATTTACAAAAATGTTTGGTGAAATCAATAATAGTAAATTTTGCAATAACTAGTAAATACGTCCTCCATGTACAAACCATGAGGACGTAACATATATGCTATAAAAGAATTTTAATCATTATTTTTGCATCCTTCATCTTTATAAAATGAAAAAGCACACTCGCACTAAAAATTTAGAAATTGTTATCAAATCCTATCGGATATATGTTATGTTAATATGAAAGACAGTAAAATTCTAAACTGTTCCTTATTTTTACACCGATGTAAAGTGTTTAAAAGCATTGACTTTGATAGGAATATACCGAAATATTTTTATAATTCAAAACTATGCATATATAATTCGAATCACAGCAGATTGGAACAATAAACACGGCTGCTTTCGTGTTTTCTAATTTTTATCAATATCTAAGTTCCTACAGTTATTAACATTGGTTTTTACCATTTGTTTGCTACCTAATTAGTGGAAATGCAGTTTAATTTCAATTGCAGTTTGCAAATTGGTTTCGTGACTGGCTGGAAGATTTTTTATACATTTTGAAAGATTTGGAATGAATATTTTAAAACTTAATCTTTAGAGAAATGATTAGAGAAATGATTTAGAGGTAGAAATAATTAATTTAATTTATAAAACAATAAAATTATTGTATATAAATGCATTCGAAACAAACATGAAAATTGGGCTACTAAAGTGTCTCTGTAATCATCAAGGCCCTTAGATATGGGCTAATACATTTACACGGACCGATTATGTGTGAGCAGACAAAATGTAAGCTTTTAAAAGTGTGTAACACATTGGAAATTATTTCGAATCTATGTAATTGGCCTATAATAACCCACATTTTAAAAATATGTGCGTCTAGATGGCACGGACCATTTGCCTGCATCAGCATAAATATAAAAGTAAAATATACATTTTGTAGCATTTTAAAATAAGTTTCTAATTGAAATGCAATAGGTACAAGTTCACCAAAGTTTAAGTTGGAATATAAAATTAAGTATATTCCTGAAACTTTATACTGTTAAATGTTTAAATTTCATTAATGCATTTGATAAATCTCATTAAGAAGAAATGGCAATATGAAAGTTAAACAAATAAAAGCCTTAAATCAAACTCAACTATATCGTTTAAAGAACGAGAAAGTAATTAACTAGATGCTAATACCTGAATAAACTAGTAGTTTACCATAAATATAATTTCAAAGTAGGTGAGGTAATAAAAAAAGAATCATAACCTCATAGCCAATATGATAAATAATATTTAACATCTAAATAATTAAATAATCAAGTTAACTAAATAACAGGAGTTATAATAAAGTCATAATAACCCAATTGTTATTTCTAAATAATGTGCAATTAATGTAAATGCGACTCTGAAAAAGCTTTTTCATAATTTAAGAGGCCTTTTCTGGCTCATTAATAGGGTTGAAAAAACCACTTATTAATCGGGGGCATAAAAGTGTCCATTAAAAAAACATTGAGTTTACTTAGTCGCCCACCTATAGGAGGACTGTAAATTATATTCAATGATTTGTATATGCTCACTTTTCCACCCGCTAAATCATATGTTAGTGAAACATCTCCTGAAACAACAACGCATCAATGAACTTCCGTGTATGTGTATAACCTTCTTGGCATAACCTCAATTGTTTTTGTAAATACGAATGTCCATGTTTTGATAAAGTTTCTTCTGCAAATTATTTACCAAAACTGTAGTTGGGGGAAATATTTTGTGTGTCTTAAGGGAAGAAAGTATCTTAGTCGCCCAAGTTGAGCTCGTGCGGTAATATTTACTTTCAACAAGAGACGTGTCAAAGGGATTATTCCCGGCCTTAAGAAACAAATAACTATAATGCCAGTTAAGAAAAGTAAATTAAACACATGTTTACTGTAACAACACTTAAAATCTTCTCGTGTGATTAGCTAAGCATTGTTAATGGGAATGGTAAAATAATAGGCATAGATTTACTTTAAAATTTTTTATTATCTTCTAATGTAAGTCAACATTTCAACAAATAATCTATGTGTTTTAAATGGTAAATGATGAAATACCACTATATACTATTTTCTAGGCCTAAATTTTCTTTGACATTTTTTATTATATTCCTCTCTAATTTAAATCACGTCTTTTAGACATACCAGAAGGGTATTGCTTAAATTAGAAATAGAAAAAAATTATAAAATTTTCAAATAAAATGTAGGCCTAGAAATATTAAATAATGGTATTTGGCCATTGACCCTTTATATTACATAGCTTATCTGATTAGAATATTTTTTGTGTTTAGGCCTATATATATGTATATGTATATATATATATATACATAAAGGCAAAATGTGCAAAGTTTTTATGTAATATAAGTTTAAAACGAGTGGAGTTTTGTATAAACCTTACTTGTTAAACTTCATGATGAACCGTTCACAGCATACAGTATAGTTTATGTTCAAACCATTTACTACAAAATTATCTTGTCTGAAAATTCTAGGAGGAAAATGTAGACTAACAAGAACTAACGCAGTAGTTGACTTGTCCATCTCGACCCTGACTGTAACGAAGCCAGAGAGGCTCATATCCGGAATGATATATGTTATCAACAATAATATATTGCTACAAATATTTTGCAAGTAATTGGCAAAGTTATGACAGTAATTATATAAAAACGAATGTTTTGAAATTGTGATTAATTGGTAAAGTTTGCGCGTGAGAGAGAGAGCGATGGAGCAAGCTCACACATTAATTTTATGGGGTAGTATTTTATTTGAAGGAGTAGCAAGGTATAAAGAGTTAGCGAAAATTAACGAGACAGGACAAATTATTTCCAAACTTAATTTTATGGGTAATTTGATAGCTGGGGCAAACAGGGTTCTTCAGGACCTATTTCTAACTGTCAAGGATATTTATGTGGGAAAGGACTATTATATGCAGTTATCTAAACCAAATTTATATAGCTCGAATAACTCAGAATATCAGTTTTTCAATTTCAGGTAGAACCATCAACATAAGTTCAATTGAGAATTCATCACAAAGGGAGATTTACACTTACTTCTCGTTGTACAAAGGAAGTCTTACACCCCCCAGTGTACAAAGGGAGATTTCACTTCACGTTGTACAAAGGGAATCGTACACCCCCTAGTGCACAAAGGGAGATTTACACTTCACGTTGTACAA
>JAGFPH010000147.1:719772-760859 GCA_018207615.1 Philaenus spumarius
TAGAACTTGTATAGGTTTATTGGTTTGACTGTCTGTAAAAGTCAAATTTCTCACAAACAGGTAGACTAAACATATTAACCTGAAATTTCACACATTTATAAAACATTGAAAACCTCATACGAGTGCATGCCTACAACTAAAACTAAAAGATATATATTACTATACATTTAGACACTGTCATGTGAAGTATCGTGAGAAAGTATAGTGAAGTTTAGTTTTAAAATACTCTCGAAAATGTTCTCAATCACTGAAAGTCCTAAAAACAATTTCAAAAGTACCTTTGGTTTAAGGTATAGGGCCTACTAATGGAAAAAGTATTCCTGAGCCAAACTTTTATAAATAGTAAGACAAATAGGTATTATCTTGAAGGAAGCGGACCAGTGACAGGAGGTTCCTAATACACTGTATTACCAAACACAACATAAATAGAAATCATTTTTCATAACTTTTGTTACAAACAGCAAACAGTAGACTATTAGTATATTTAAATAAAGTCCCTTCATCGATTGACGTTATGATAAATATACAGGTTTTGTACCGAACTAAATGCATAGAAAATATGTTTCGGCTTCTTATTTCTAAAATAAAACTAAGCAAGTCTGCATACTTTCAAAAATCACTTATGCCAAATTTTACTGAAATAGCCTACCTGCATCCCTTTCATGCAACAGACAAACAAAAGAGTTGTTCGATAAGGTTTTTGTTTTTATTCACTTAATTTGTTACTCGTGGACCGATACGAATAGAACTTATTTTTTGAACGCCTTTAATATAACACGCCTACCGCCTACCATAGGACTTAAAGTTATACCATGTAGACGTTAAAAAGGATCACATGAAGTTATTTGTCTAAATGATTGGTTTCAATAGGCAAACGGAATCTTTAAAATTGTTCGGTACTTCAAAAATGTTATATTAAATTTAGATAGGTAATTTGGTAGTTAAACAAGTGGTTATATTGACAGGAAATTTAAGTAAATCGATGTAGTGTGTGTTATTTTATTTTTTTCTAATAAATTTAATTTATTATTTGGTACAGATGACGTGCAATAGAACACGCACAATCATTTTTGTTTCGTACAATAAAATTGACCGAACTAATTCTAAATCCACAAGTATGTTGAGAAACAATTATTATAGTTGCTACAAAATAGGCATTGTGATTACAAAACTAATATTAGATACATACAAATAACTGTTACCTTTTTAACAGTCAGCAAATGGCCTGTCGCTGGTCTTCCAGCAAAACCTCATAACCCTAAAAATTCTGAAAATGAGATTTTTGTGATTTTTTACCTTTTACCCTTTCAATAAGTGAAAAATATTATAACCCACAAAAATTGCTATAATTAGTTATTTGAATAAATGCAATTACCCGTAACATACATAGGCTATTACATAGTAACATATACATAATAAATCATACATATTTGTGAAGATTTTTGCATCCCCTGAAAAAAATAGTAAATGTGGGTTACGAGATATTCCCAGAAGACCAACGCTGTGTAGATCGGGCTAAATATTTCAGAGAAGAGTGATTCAATTCGACGGTTAGTTATTACGCTAAAAATAATTTTAGTACAAGTTAGACATTTTTGTTCGCCATTTTGAATTCGCCATTTCAAACTTAACTTGCATTTTTAATTGCGATACAAAATTAAAATACTTCTTCTTTGAGGAGTTGAGCTAGTAAAAATTATCATTTTTGCTTAATGTTTATTAGGAGAGTTATATAATGTTGACAACTGTTCATTATCATGAATAAAGCTATTTAAGGAAATGATAAATTATTTAAAACTGTCACTACGGAAATAACTACCGGATGGGACAAGGACACACACATCATCATAGTAATAACATGTTTGGGATAGGGTAATTAATTCTATTGTAATTATATATTTAGCCTAATTAGGTTCACAGTGAAAATAAAAAGAACCTATGCCGTTATACAAATAACATACAAAAGTTGGTTATAAGCTATTAACAATTGGAGGTAAAATACCTGCTTAACAGGGTAAGTTTTAACTTTTTTCTTCAATTTTTCAATACTTGACAATTCATTTTTGTTATACTGCAACTTTTATAATTCGAGCTCAGAGTAGCAAACCCCATTCTCAACAAGTTTGATCTCTGAATTGGGTATTATGGTTGTACTGTTGGACATAAATACGATTAAAACTTATAAAAGGAGAAGAACATTCAATATACAAAATAAAATGTTAAACATATTAATGTTTTAAGTATTTTTTTACTGAAATATTAAATTATATAATAGGGGAGACCCTTGCGTGGTCCGCACGCCAACCCCAGATGGAACCTAAAAATATATGTTGTGTTTTATTTTAATAAATGTGTAGGATTAATAATAACATCAAAATTAAGATGGTAAATAATGTTAAACGTTCAAATCAAATTATTTCGTATATATTTTAACAGCAGTTATATAATAAAGGCTAAAACAACAGTAAGGCTCAGGTCTACAAATTGTACTTGTTTTGTAATGGACTCGGTTTTGTAGAGTCGTACAAAGAAACATTCACTAGGACCTACTGTAAATTTAATTTCTTTAATTTCAGTTGATGTGGAAACCCATACAATAAAATTGTCTTCAGACCAATAGTGAAGTCAATTACAGTTACCCCATTACAAAATTCAGTTTAAGAAATTTCCATGTACTGAAACATTCCATTTGTTAATTTAAAAACATTATAGAACTGAAACTCCTTAAAGCAAAAAGATAATCAAAATCTACGTACAACATCGTTAAATTGCAGATGAAAATAAGCTATCCTTTCCCCTCTAAGAAGCATTTAGTTTAAATCAAGAAGCGTGGGTTTACCCCATTTAGAAACTGAATTTCATGTCATTTTTCCAATATAATGAACAGCAGTTGGTAATATTACTCTCATGTGACATACCTAGCCCACTTTCATAATATGGATTCTTTACTTTAAAGGCTCAATTTTACATTGTTTATAAAACTGATATATAACATAATTTTATCTAAAATAAATATATCTGGCTGAACACATCTAAAGTCAGCAAACCAAAGTAGTGTGCATATTTACAATAGGCTACATATATACCGTTCCTTTAAGACTTCCGACAAAAGTCCACCTTGAATCTTATGGGAAATCAATTAACAATAAACTACAATCGTGACAACTGAAGGATTGGTCAAGAATTCGTACTAAGTGATTGTATCAATGTCAGATTGATTTTTTAACCATACCTTTTGTAAATTAAATTATATCTTTAATTCTACAATTAAATCAATTGCCACTTCAAACAGAAATTTTTTTATAAAATAAATCTTTTCTTACAAAAAAGGTTATTCAAAAGTTTTAAATTGACAAATTAATTTTTTAATTATTCATTTAATAATGGGTACTTTAAATATCTTATTCTTGAAACCTGGTGGATATTATTTTACAGACACAAATTACTTTATACTACTAATCATTTAAAACACTCAAAATGTCTCATGGATCCAAAAACACTCAACAGTTCAAAACTCCCTATTTACAAAATTCAAATATGTTTTTCTACAAATTATCCTAATGTCACAATAAATCACCAATAAAGCAAATCTTAAAATAATATTATGTTATTAAAAGGATAAATAGGTCAATAGTAATTTAATATTGCTTGGATCCAAAGTATTGAATACTTACTGTTCAGTAACATGATAGTATTTTTTTGTTTCCATTCTTTGTAAAGAAGGCAACAGTATTTAGAGCAGATCAGAGTACCTCGAAGGCTTATTTCATAATGCCAGTTGGTCTAGGTGTTATTTAACAAGCCAAGTATTTACTTTTGACCCAGTTACAGTAGCAGACTACGCCCCCGCCAACAACACATTCTTCAACCAAATTATAACTCATTAAATTATCACTTAAAATACGCAGTGATAAATTTGTTCTCTCATTGACCGAACATGAAACAAATTACAAAGATTTATGTGCAAATTATGTACTGTTGCGAATAGTGCCATTAAAACTAATCGCTTTGTATTTAGATTTTGTAACATGGTTTTTAACACCTGAAAGTGTATATTGGTAAATGGGGTGCAATATTCATGACTCAAATACCATTAGAGAATGATAATGAGGTTGGAACAAAGTCAGTTTCAAACGTATTACTTTGTAAAGGGTGATAAAATAGACCTAGAGTTACTAGTTTCTATTTCAACCATTTGAAATAATTTCAGTAATCAGAAACTTGACCAAGCGGTTAAAACAGAAAACTCGTAAAATATTAAGATCATTTGGTATGTAATACATTTTTCAACACTTAATCAATCCATACTAAAATTCACCGTTTGATAAATTAATAAAAACCGGAAAAGTGCCAGCTTGTCTCGCGTGCCAAGCGTTCCGTATTTTCATTTGTTTTAAAATATATATTACATTTATAACAATAACAGATCTCATATATACTCACATAACGATTTTTTAATCCAACCAACAACAATCACCATGACTGAAATGAATTATAGATTGATTTTGGTGATCTGTCAAATGAGATAATGGCTCCCAAACACAGTTTTACTGCACACTCAAAATATATTTTGGATACAATTTTAATCCGTCATAGTTTTCTGTGAAGTACATAAGTATCTCTAATACTGCAGGATTTTGTAAAAAAAAATGTGTGCAGCGCAACTTTGGAAAATACAAGGGAGGATGATTCCTCATAAAAAATTTTCAGAATGTATAGAAAACATGTATTATAAGATTCTTAACAAAATAGCTTTAGTAATTTTTAATAAAGGGGTTTCAAATTACACACCTCATAACACTATCAAAATATAAATTTTCAGTGAAAGCCTTGTAAACTTTGGCTCTCCATGCATAGTAACAGTTATTATTGAAAAATATGCGGACACTTGAGTAATCGTTTGAAAACGTTTTATTTAAGGATTTCAAAGATTTGTGTGATAATCGAAAAAATATTGCTAAAACTCCTTTCCTCTTCTAACTTCGAAAGCAATGCAGCTAAATGCTCGAAAAATAATTTTGTTATTGGAGTTAGGCCTACTCATATATTTTACAAAACTCTATAGCGGCTTCAAAATTTCTCGGAAAATTCTAAAAATAGATTTTATTAATGCTAGTGCTGTGCATTAATAGTGTGTTGGGGCTGACATCATCTTTCACAGGTATTAAATAATTTGGACCCCCCCCCCCCCCCCCCCCCGATCTTATTAATTTCGTCATAGGTCCTCCCAGCTGATTGCATCCCAAACCATAATTTCAATATTGATAGCATACACCCTGTAGGTCTTTTGAAAATTCGACCACAATAAAATTTCGAACATTGCTGTTTCAGATAAGGCATAACCAATGTTTAATTTATTCCCGCCAAATCGTTCTTGTTTCTGGTTAAATGTTTAGTGTACTGAGTATATGGCGTGTAGATGTGATGTTGTTATTAATATAATATATGTATAACTTTCGAAATGACTGACCGTACGGACCCTGTCCGCCCAAATAAAATGCACACTTCCTTTTAGTTTAATTCAGAAAAACACAAATAGAACAATTGCGTGGAGAACCACAATTAAACCATCAAAGTTAAAGTTTGCAATTAACCAAATAAGCCATTGTGCAATTACAATTGTTCGAGTAAACTCCTTCCTTTGCGTCATTTCTCTATCTACTGTCATAAATCATTTTGTGATTACCTGAGTGACTTATTACCATTTTTGTTTTACAACCTTAGGCAATTAATTACAGCGGGGTCCAAAAAGGAAAAATAAACAACGTTTTCTTGTTTAACTTTCACATTTATAACTGACATTTTGATTTTTAATTTAACAACGTCGAGTTTTAAAAGGCCAATTTGATACAAGAACAGGAGAAGTTCGCTCCAGGGTCGTAAGTTCTAAATTTGAACTACACGGAATGCAAACGTTTGTAAGGTCACACTACGGTGAAAGGAAAGGTTAGGTGGGAGTATTGGGTGAAGGTAGTTGACTGTTATGCAAATTTCAGAGCTAATTAATAAGTAGCTGTTATGTATTTCCAGGAAATTATATTTTTTTACCGTGAAAGCGACTACTGGAATTAGATCTATCTGGAATCCTTAGTTGGCACTAAGGTATTTTATTGGATGAAGGATGTTATGAAACAATGCAATAACTGAAAAACAGTTGTTAGAAAATATTTTGTGGATATTATAATTATTCAATTATCGATAGCTGTATTATAACGTGATGTCAATACTTCAGCTTACATCGACTTACATAACTGACTGGTGTTCTTAATGAAGCTCATTTACACATCCGCTTGAAGTTTTCCGCAGGCAATTATTAATTAGTTTCTACTTAAAATAATACTATTTTTCTTCTTATATAAAGTTAGTTTTTGAGAGATATCCAAAATATTGACATCATATACCTGAAATTAAGTTGAACACTACAACATTCTTATACATTTCTATAATTTAACACTGCCAAAGTGTAAGCAAGCGCTTCCATTTTTAATAAGTTATGTTTTTTACATTTTTAACTTTAGTGTACTATCCAAAATTTTCTTATTGGATAGACCAATATATTTTTTAATGATTTGAAAAATCGAATCAATTACTAAATTTGCATAATTTCTGTGTGTGTAACTTACTAAGAGTAAATTAACTTATATTCCTATAGTTGCTATTGTTTAAAATTATACAATTTATTAAAATTGTTGATTTAATAATTAAAATTGATAACCTTATTTAGAATAAGATTTATTGTGAATTAAATTCAATAAGCTCATCGAAGTTAAATGTTATTTATGATAAATGTTATTTCAGTAAAGGTTAGTACGGCTTGATCACCCTGCTCCACATTCAATGTCCCGACGGATTTCTATCTTAACCCACCATTCAAGTCTCTGCTTGTTTAAGAACATGTGCAAATGTATTGGTAGTATGACAGTGTTTCTTCGAACTGAAAGTATTTATATGCTATATTTCAGCAATTCAGCTTACAAAGTATATGATTGATTGTATTGTTGGAGATATATGTATTTTAGTCCAAGTATTGGACAAATTTAAGTAATTAATAACACAGATTATTTTAGACAATGTTCTATATGGACAAAAATACATATTATATGTTCAACATAATTTTCAACAATAAAATCAATTATATTAATACATTATACATATACATTATACACAGGTTATTGTTCTCATTTAATGTTTTTAAGTTTGAATAAAAGCTGTACGGTATTTCGACGAAAATGTAATGGTTGTACTTAACAGGAAATTCAGAAAAGAAGCACTACACGTATAAAGAACATACATTTTCGAGTAATTCGTATTTTGGTCTAATAAAACTTGATAAAACTTTGGTTTACTGCAAAAATAGAATTGATGTATTTTAATAATAATGACTTATCAAGAACTTATGAAGTGGTCTTGCACTACTAACGCGTTTCGGAGTTTTTACTACATCATCAGATTTTGTATTCACACTACTGACGTGTAAATATATTATTAAAAAAATAACTTGAATACAATGGAGGTGTTTTGGTGAATCAAAATATTTTAAATTTGGATTCAATAACTTTGTTCTATAATGGGGTAAGGTTTTTCTAACCTTCTTCGATCATATAAGAACTTCGTGGTGAAAATTAACATAGCCTATTTATTGGAATTGTAAATATTTTATCCTTAAAAAAAACATATTTTAGAATGGATATTTTTGTATACTTTTTAGGTACTTTTGCCAAATTTAATTTAAAATATTATTAAAATTATTATTTCTCTCTGATGACTAGCCTAAGTATATTTCTATTACAATTTGCAGTATTTTCTTTTTCATATTCATACAAGTTCTAATAAAGATATTTCTTCTATTATTATTAAATAAACTGTTATTATTTACAATATAACTTCAATGCTCTATTGCAATAACTGTACTTAAGAAATTATTAGTCACTACCTTTCAAAAAATGTTGGATGTAGGGGAACCCGGGACAGAACGGGGTATCGAGTTGAAATATTTTTAAAAAAATGCGAAAGGATTAATTAAGAAAGCCGCATTTTTTTATTAACAAATTATAATCTAGTAATCATAAAATTACAATAACATTGCAGGACAACAAAAGAACAATATTTTTTCAAAAACAGAAAATTATGTCATTTGCCCTGTATTAATTACCCATGCCTGGGACAATACGGGGAGGTAGACAATTAATTATAAAAACATATAAAACTAGTGGAAATTAATAAAAAAGTTTGCTTTATATGTATTCAGTTTTAATTGATTGTTTTATTGGTTTTACTACAGTTTTCAGTGATTTCTTTTTCCTAAGCCTATTCACAAAATGCACACACTAGGAAAGCCTCATCATCTTCTCTATCTATTCCAGCACATGAATTGTGTGCCCATGTCTTGTACATGGAACAATTGACCAAACATTCAATTGACTTTGAGTAAAATTTACCGCAGTATAAACATTCAGTCGGAACAATCCTCAGAATCACTATCGTTAATTTTGTATTCTCTCTTCACCTCCTTCTTTTTCCGTTCCTAATTTTATTCACTTTCTTAAATAGCTCTTCCTAATTCCTTGCTCTTTCTTCTTTGTAAAATTTTGTTTCGTCGTTTTATTTAATATCTGCTTCTGTTTTTTTTATGGCGCATTGGTTAAGAATGCGGTCTTCATCCTCTTCCGATTTGTCCTTTTCACGCTTTCTTTAATTTTTGGAACTGGCATTAGAATTTCAGGTGAAACATGAAATGAAGAAGCCCTGTTGGCGGTTGTCATCTCGAACCATCTGAAATAGAAAGAAAAAATGAGGAGCCGACTAAAAATTATATATATCTCAGGTAAAAACATTCCGGGGCAGAATACTTCCCCATTCCACTCCAGAGACACGAATTAGGTTAGGGAGTTAAGATCACTAGAGAAAGATATGTAAAAAATGTTTAACCACATCAAACTAAATACAATTCAATGTACTTCTAGCACGTACTAAGTTGTAATTTAAACAGGTATGTATTCCTTACCTTAGTCACAAAATGATCAGAAGTTTCAATACAGGAACAAAAAAATCACACAACGAAAACTTAACTCTCCAACGTTAAAGAAAACTAAACAAACAAGCTGCCGTATTTGAGCAGCAATAAGATGATCCAGTTTGACTTATTGCTACTCTTTGGCAGCACCTCCTTGACATCGAAAAACGTTAAACTTCATTCTGCCCCGGTGCCCCGTTGTGCCCCGGGTTCCCCTACAACTGTGAGAACAAAAACTATTCACTAAACTATTATGTGTACAACTTTATTTTAATTCAGTGCATCGATTCATCATGGCAATTGAAATATTTCCTTTAATCAATTACAAAACTTAATGAGCTATTAAATGTAAGAGTATTAACATTAAAATTATCACTAACTTATCAGAAAAATAGATCTAAATAAAAACTAATCAATATTGGCAATGTGGGCAGTTAAGTTACAAAATTAAACTATGTTTATAAAATGTTTTTATATTTGTGAAATAAATCAATAATGTGTCTTGATCTTATAGTCGTAATCCATATCATAAGTAATCGATATATTTTCAGTAAGACCCCGTGATGAATCGAAACAGTAACATACCAAATAAAAGAAAAAAACAATGAAAAGGAAATAAATTTTAATATCTATGATTTTAACTTAAGAGGAGAAAGAGTAGAAAACCCCATAATACATACCTTAGAAACTCAGTACCTATTTATCCTACGTCATTATGATGTACTAACTATTACATTTCTTTGTGAGCAGATCTAAAATAAATCTTCAGTGTCAAAACTCCGCGCCTTATATTAATTATTATGTAGTAAGTATTTCCTTAAACTTCATGATATTTGAGACAGTTTCAATGTTCATGGTTTTCGGGAGTAAATGTTTCCAAATGCTTATTTCATTCGGGCTCATTATGTTGAAACGTAGGCTTTACATCAACAACCTTGTCATATTATATTATCGGCAGGTGTCGACTATTCTAACTAGTGTAGACAACACACAGTTTATTAGCATTCTTGTCACAAGACATTTTATTTGCATGTACTTGGTATATTTTGTCTGTAACAAACCTGTATTTTATAATATTTCCATTCATATAATTAAAACCTAGTTTCTTTATACAATGCCTTGAGGAGACTATAACGGTTGGATAGAAACAGTGACTTTCAGTGGAGACCGAATTAAATGGTTACACATTAAGTCTAAAGCATTACTAAAAGGTACTTAAAAGATACTATTAATACGCCCAACATTTTCATGAATACATTTCGTTTAATCAAAAGTTTGTAGTTAGGGCACGAGTATACATTTAGTTTTTATTATCTTGTTACAGTAATGTTGTCTTCACAATCGTTCTCCTACATGGGAAATAATACATAATGTAAGGCTTAAAAAGTAATAAACCTGTCGAAGTCGGATCATTGTAGAAAGTAGTGTTTGCAGTTCTATTTAGTAGTTTCGTGCGAAGTTATTAATTCAATGTTTAGTATTGATTGTTAGCAGAGAACAGACAGCAATTCATCAACTCCATAAAAGTAAAACATTATTGTATAACGGTGAACATTACGTGAAAAGGTTTTAATGGGTACATTAATAACCGATGCTTTGTAACAGATGGGCCTACATTATTTTTAACGACTTGGTGACAAAACGGTATTTTTACTTTTTGCATTTAAATTAATTTCTGCGATATTTTTGACGTAGATAAACTAGTAACCTTATTTAATGTCATCGGTTTTTACATTTGCTGCCATGTATTCGTGAATTGTAATATATATATATATATATATATATATATTATATATATATACTAGCTGACCCGTACGGCGTTGCCCTTGGTGGTTGGTATTTTCAGTCTTTTTAACGTAATTGTATTCTTTTTAAGTGTTCAGTCAGTGTATTTGTTATTATTTGTTTTCGCCATTCCGAATATTGTAAATTGATAAATCAAATATTAGACTTACCGTCTTCAATATTCCAGTTTTTTGAATGTTTGAGACACCGCGCGGTACGGTTCATTGATGATGTGATTCAAGAACAATTTTAAATCGTGTGTGCGTGTAAATGTTTTGTATTATGTGTTTTCATGTTTATTTATTAAGTGTTCAAAATTGACGAAGGGAAACCGAATGAACTTGAAAATGGTTGAACAACCGAAACGGCCGTCGTTCTAAACGACGAAAAACTGGAATATTGAAGACGGTAAGTCTAATATTTGATTTAGTAGTATTTGGCATTTAGATATATAGATCTTAAATAATAAAAGCACTATTGTCATAATAATAAAAGATCTGAAATTATGATTTTAGTAATTTTGATCCCCCCAAAACCCTCCTAAAATTTCGAAATTTTTCATACCCTTTCTTAGTGAGCACCTATGTAATATTTGGTAATAGGTACACCGAGAAACCTAATTTTGTGTTAAGTTCTAAAATATACAGTTTTACTAAAAATGTTTTTTATCCTACCTTATAATAGTATTTATATAAGAATTATTAACGTTGCTGATGTGTTTATTGTTTGCCTTATGGTAATACCATACGTTCTGTAAATATCTGTTAACTTAAAACTATTCAACGCTTGGCTGCTTTAATGCTATTGAAACGTGTGTTTCTGCTTTGTTTATATCATTTTATCATCTTGATCGAGGAATACGAGACACGTAACGGGACACTTTGTGACCGTACAATGGCAAACATTTCACTCCTACACCTTACACCATGCAGCCGCACCTACGTTTCCCTTTCTTGCAAAAGTTACATAAACAGCGGTCTATTGAAAGTTATCGTAATTGGAAGGTAACTGTCCTATCGTATCATTTTATGAAACCTAATTATTAACGTATAATTATTACTTGCAATCTATGTTAGCGAAACAGGCTATTAATCAAAGGGTTTAAGTTGGGTTAAATTAGAAACAAATCAACGGTTAATTCATGCTACTCAGACGAGTGCAGATATATTCGTCCTGAAGATAAGGAGAAACGAAATTGTTTATTTGACTGGTTAATTTTAAATCAAATTGCCTAATAATACTGCCTAGTAATATTGCATTGTAATAAATTTAAAAACAATATCATTAAATGTAAATAATTGTATCTATTTTGCTACTTCTTTCCAATTTAGTATATCCAAAATTATTGTTGTGTTGGTAATATATTATGTGTGTTATATTTGGAATTGTTATAGTGGGTCTGAAGCTTCCCCAATAACTTCATATACAAAAATTCTTAAAATATATGTCAATAACTTTTTGAACATTGAAAGAAATTTCCTCTAAATCAGCAAGATTTAAAAAAGGAATGTGCCCCATTTGATGTTTATGAAAAATTTGAGAGTTCTTGTTAAGTAGTTAAAAATGTTAAACTGTTCATTGGTATCCAAACGAAACAGTAAACTTTTACGACATTCTTTAATCGTGTTGTGAGTTTCTCTTGTTTGTTAAGTATCAGTAATTAACTCCACAATTGCATGTTTACTATATTTAGATTTAATTTAGGGGTTTAAGAATTCGGAGTTGAGTTCAAATTAAACAATTAAAAGTTATTAACTAACCAAAACATGGTTTTATTAGGTAGGTTCAAATAAAGTCGGGATATCGTGTAACATATTACTCGACCAGGAAAACTTTAAAATAAAGCTCATGCCTCTATATTGCGACTTCTGTTATTTTGTATCTACTATGTAAATTATCTGCCTTATAATGATCTGAAGCCAAAAACTAAAATACGTGCTGTTAACACAAGTAAAAAATAATATTATTGTTTTGTTATTGTTTTTTTTAAACAATATGTACTTAGTCAATTTATGACATCGACATTACGAATGACAGAGATACATTTTAGGCAAACGGTTGGGTATGTTTACTGTTTTGTAAAACAGTATATATGTATTTGTATCGTTTTTGTATAAAGTTAATACTTATGTGACATGAACAGTGTTCTTGCAACGATTGTGACAAGTATGTGGAATATGCATAGAACACTTAGTTGCTGTGTAGGCTATCTTGTTATTCAGTGAGTAACACTCTGGAAGAAATCAGAAATAGAAAAGGTCAAACTGATTATCCTCTAATGCAAATGGAAGTGACTAGGCTATACATACAATAAATACAAGGTGCAACTGTATTGCAAAACATTAAACAAGGTAAAATAGATCCACCAAGGCCTCCCACGATTCCTATTGTCATCGAAGAATCCAAACTGTTAAGCACAACTTGGACTGAAGTCAAATCAATGTAAAGAACTTAATGAAATCATCTGGAGATACAAATTGTGAAATGAATGGCGATCAGTGAACGAATATTCCAATGTCCCTTATTGCTTCCAACTGCACTCATAGACTTTGCAATACAGAAACAAAGATAACGACTATTGTTTCTACATTGTAAGCTACTTCATCTTCTTCTAGACAATAGTATACACCAGGAATTGTTCCTTCTGGTATAATTATAAACTAATATTAAACAATTATATATTAAATGACACGTTCAGACAACACCTCTGTCAGACAAAGTTCTTAATTAGTGAGGCAAGAATGTGAAGGATTTACGCATCAATTAATACGCCTTCTCTACAAGTATACTGTTCATGTTTCTCAACTGAATCGCAAAGTTACGCAAAGTTGACTCTCTTGGTTTGCTAATGGCACTATTTTAACAAGGCGTATAGTAATTATGTACATTGATTTACATTTCAATTATTCTTTGTAACAAGAACAAATCAATTAAAATCGTAAATGTAACAGTTGTTTTTATTTAAAGAAATGTATACTATTTCCTAAGTTCTTCATATCCGATTATTTTCAGTAAACAATTTTAAATTTTCTACACTAAAAAAAATATCTTACTTATATATACTGTTGAATATCTTACATTGTTAGGCCTTAATGTATTTCGAATTAAATTGATTTATTTCATCTTTTTTTAGTTGCACCCAATAAAATTTAATATATATAATATATAAATGATACTAAAAACATAACAGGATAAATGTTTCAAAATGTCCATCAAACTTTCAATAAGTTGCATAAAAGTTGGCCTGATAATCAATACTATTAAATAACTAAACTGTTATAGATTGTATATTGGAGTAACGATTTTCAAATCAATCATATTAATAAGTACAGTAAATTTTAATCTTTATTCTTACGTTTAACATATGTAAAGAAGACAAGCATGTGAGTATGCATGTTTCAGTTTGTATGTGAGTTTGTAATGCTGACGAATAGGGACCAAATTTGGTCTAGTGATTAATTAGCACAAGGGGAAACTTACGCCTTAAAAATTACTATGAATTTGGGAAAATTCCCAATAAGTATTTTTCAGCAACCGTGTTTTGAATCAAAGTAAGTAAATTACTGATGTGTAGAGATAAAGGTTGTATTTTATAATCATAGGTTTCATATGTTTATAAATATAATAAAATTAATTTGTATAAAATTTAATTTAAATTAAACCCATTGAGAGTATAAACAAAATTATTGCTAAATTTTCTGTCAAGTAGTATTGTAAATACGGTAAGAAATTTTAACAACATTCTATGTGTTATTTTCGACTTATTTTATATGTATTTACATTGTAAGTTTAATTGTGTTATTGCAAATCAGTAGGAAGGAGACGATTTTTCAGCAGGCCTCATTTCCAGGATAACAACTTTAGTGTAAGTTGTTATGTAACAACTTCTTATGTAAGCCTTTTATTTGGATAGAATTACAACTAATTTTATCATAGTATTTTGATCATTCCAATAATAAATATTATTTCATTATTTCATATATTATTACTAAATATTAGTTTTAATAGTTTAAAACTATTAATGTTTAAATATTTAATCCAAGTACTTGTACCAACTTTACAATCAATTTTAATAAATTACCCATGGTAACAAGTCACTTAAGTGTTAAGATTAAATTGTTATTACTTTTAGTGTAAAAACACCAAGAAACAGTGACACTCTTCAGTAAAAGGGTATCATAACAAGTAAAACTTATAAATGTAAAATTCTTCACTATAATTAGCCTTATATTATATTGCTCTAGTCTCATATCAACATACCCAGCCTAAACTAAAATATAATTAACTAACAAAACTTAAACATTTTCCATTTTTAACTCTTAAAAAAATGCCAGAAAAATAAAAATTTGCCATTTTTAGCTAATTTAATAATACATGATCCAATATCGTAAAGTGTGTAGGGTGTATTAGATCCATTTTTTGCTGTTGTCTCACATTTTTAACGATTCACTGTGTGCTGCGAGCGAAGCGAAAAAATCACTGTGGCCAAAGGCACTCGAAACGCCCACAAGTGTCTCCTAGTAATCGTATAATACAGCAACTTCTTCCCAGTAATTCTTTGATTCCTGAAAGACTAAATGATATCTATACATATAAAAGGCAAAGCCCTCACTTACTCACTCACTCATCATCACTAATTCTCCCACTTCCCATGAAACTAGAGAGGCGAAATTTGGCATGGGTATACTTTGTGATGGAAATAGGAAAACTAAAGAAATTTCATTTTGATATTCAAATTTTAGGGGTAGTTTTCTGAGTTTAGGGGTAGTTTTGACTGATCACTGTTTCTCAAAACAATACCACCTAGGAACTTGAAATTTGGTACACATATTGCTCATAAGCACTAGAGGTGCAATAAGAAAGCATTTTAAAATATTTGGCCTTTAAGGGTTGAAACAACCCTTAAAACAATAAATATGTTTTGTTATATATCTCAAAAACCATACCTCCTAGAAACGTGAAATTTGGTTTAAGTATTTGTCATAGGGACAAGAGGCGTAATAAGAAAGGATTTTAAAATATTTAGTCTGTAAGGGTTGAAACAACTCCTAAAACAATAAATATTGTTTGTTATATATCTCAAAAACCTTACCTCCTAGAAACGTAAAATTTGGTACAAGTATTTGTCATAGGGGCAAGAGGCGTACTAAGAAAGTATTCTAAATAGTTGGTCTGTAAGGGTTGAAACAACCCCTAAAACAATAAATATTATTTGTTATATATCTCAAAAACCATACCACCTAGGAACTTGAAATTAGATACACATACTGCTCATAGGCACTAGAGGCAAACTAAGAACGGATTTTAAAATATTTGGCTTTTAAGGGTTGAAACAACCCTAAAACAATAAATATTGTTTTATTATATATCTCAAAAACCTTAAATCCTAGAAACGTGAAATTTAGTATAACTATTTGTCATAGGGACAAGAGGCGTACTAAGAAAGGATTTTAAAATATTTGGTCTGTAAGGGTTGAAACATCCCCTAAGACAATAAATATTGTTTGTTGTATATCTCAAAAACCATACCTCCTAGAAACGTGAAATTTGGTACACATATTGCTCATAGGCACTAGAGGTGCACTAAGAAAGGATTTTAGAATATTTTTCCTGTAAGGGTTGAAACAACCCCTAAAACAATAAATATTGTTTGTTATGTATCTCAAAAACCTTACGTCCTAGGAATGTGAAATTTGGTACATGTATTTTCCATAGGAGAAATGATTTTAGAATATTTGGCCTGTAAGGGTTTAAACAACTCCTAAAACAATAAATATTGTTTGTTATGTATTTCAAAAACCTTACGCCCTAGGAATGTGGAATTTGGTACATGTATTTGACACAGGGGAAATGATTTAAAAATATTTGGCCTGCAAGAGTTGAAACAACCCCTAAAACAATAAATATTGTTTGTTATATATTTCAAAAACCTACCACCTAGGAACTTGAAATTTGGTACAGATATTGCTCATAGGCACTAGAGGCGCACTAAGAAAGGATTTTAAAACATTTGGTCTGTAAGGGTTGAAACAACCCCTAAAACAATAAATATTGTTTGTTATATTTATCAAAAACCTTACCTCCTAGAAACGTGAAATTTGGTACAAGTATTTGTCATAGGGGCGTAATAAGAAAGGATTTTAAAATATTTGGTCTGCAAGGGTTGAAACAACCCCTAATACAATAAATATTGTTTGTTATATATCTCAAAAACCCTATCTCCTAGGAACGTGAAATTTGGTACACATATTTTTCATAGGACCTAAAGGCAAACTAAGTAATGATTTTAAAATATTGGGTCTTTATGGGTTGAAACAAAACAACAAATAAAAAAATAAGTATTATATGTTATGTTTGTATGTTGTCCTTAAAGCTAAAAAACAAAAATGTTTTACGTTTATTTCTTACACCATAGATATAAAAATTAAACCAGTTTTAAATTTTGTAACGTTCTGCTAATAGGTGAAAATGTAGTAACAACCCCTAAAACTGTAAATATTAATTTAATACCGCCTAGGAACGTGAAATTTGGTACACATATTGCTCAATAGGGGCTAGAGGCAAACTAAGAAAGGTTTTCAAAATATTTGGCCTTTAATTGTTTAATCAACCCATAAAACAATAAACATTGTTTGTTATACTTTCCTTAAAGCAAGAAAGCTGAAATTTTGTACATTTATTTCTTAGAAGATACATATAAAAAATAAAGCAGTTTTACCATTTTATCACGTTCTGCTAAGGGGTGAACATTTACTGACAACCCCTATAACTATAAATATTAATTTAATACCGTTAAGGAACGTGAAATATTTGGTTCACATATTGCTCATAGGCGCTATAGGCGCTCTAAGATAGGGTTTTAAAATATTTGACCTTTAAGGGTTGAAACATCCCCTAAAACAATATATGTTGTTTGTTTAATTTCCTTAAAGCTGAAATTTTTTACATATATTTCTTACAAAACACATATGAAAAGTAAATGACTTTTACATTTTGTTACTTGCCTCTAAGAGTGAAAATGTGTTAACAATTCCTATAAACAATAATTATTAATATTCATACATTCCTTAAAACTAGAGAGCTGAAATTTTGTACATTTATTTCTTACACGATACACATAAAAAGTAAACCAGTTGTACATTTCGTTACGTGCTGCTAAGGGTTGAAAATTTAATAACAAACCTTAAAAACAATCAATACTAATTTGTATTCTTTCCTTAAAGCTAGAGAGCTGAAATTTTGAACTTATTAACTTTAAGGAAATATTTAAGACTTAACCTAATCAAAACTAACCCGATCTATGCATTTGCAATTAAATACGCTGCAAATATCAAGCTAAGACTGTGATTTACCAGTCTGTAGATTTAGCGGTTGGAAAAAAGACGCTCTTCACTCTGAATTTTTTATTTATTTAATTTATTTAGCACACATACCATGACGAAGACAATTGACGGGCAACCAGTGAACAATAAATACCAAAGTAATTGAATATAAATGTTATAATTCACTTTAATAATAATAGATGAAAGAAAATGAGAGAATACTATGACAATTATTAATTATAAATCATGGTGATGCAACAAACAAATTCCCTGTAGCGAAGCACGGGTATTCAGCTATACTAGTCGTTTAATATAATATCCCAATGCTAGTAGTCTGCTACTTGGAGAAATTTTTAGATATTCCGAATTAAAACTCTTATAGAATCAAAAACTCAGCAAAGAAATCGATGATACGTACTCCTTAGATGAATGAATTTTCTCCACAAGTTTAGTCCATCCAATATTACAATTACAGGCAAATTAATCTATTACAAATGCATCACTAATGGGCTGAACTTTATGATAGAAAGTGGAATCAAGGATGCACATATTCCGATCAGCTTTTGTTTTAAGCTAATGAGATGTAGATTGGAACATATCTGCATCTATATTCTATGTTTTATTGAAAACAAGATAACACTTGAAGGTTTGAGTCCTTGATAACAGCATATTAATATACAAGGTTTTTCAAAAGATTAAGTCAATAGTACAGGACATTATATGGAACATCATAATGTCCGCATTGTTAACACAAGCTTCATTTTTGGCTTGCCCTGGTAGTGTGTCAAACATTCTAAAATCAAAAGTAAAGTTAATGTATGCAGTTTCTTTCAAACGACAATATTTAATGAAAACTATTTCACGATATATGCACAGTTATAATATAGCTCTTCGATAATTTCAACATACACAAAATAAACCAAGGGTTCCGTAAAACCAGCCAGTGTGCAATACCAATCGTGTAAATACATTCAACTCAGTTTACTAATGACGCCATGCAAATTGAAAATAAGCACGTATCTTTAAATCCTAATTAAAATAACTAAGACGTAGGCCTAGTTAATTATTGTATAAGATAGTGTACAAATTGTATATGACAATTAAAAAGTCATTATTGTGCAGTAGTCTACACCAAAGTATAAACTATAATAATTGTAAAAAATGTTGTATAACAACTAACTAAATAAACGTAATTTTCTGGTTTAAAATTGCTTGTATATTTTTCTTATTAAAATAATTTTCAAAAATAATATATTTGGAAATAAATTACAACTAGGAATATTAAAATCTGTTTTAAACAAATCGTAATTCCTCCACACAAAATACACCCAGGAACATAAGCCCATAAACTTCATGAAGTACATAGTCCTACAACACCCTTACTCATTTACGATATGTCTTCAATGACCCCACATATTTATTAGCGAATTTCCATAGGAAAAATGAGCTATTGCAATGGCCCTTATGGTGAGACCCAAGGTCGGGAGTAGCAAATGCGCACCGGTCATGGTCCCCAGAACACGTTTTGGGGTGTCATTAAAAACACTTTATATATATGTGTTCGCACTCTAGCGGCCGCATTTTAAGTCCGATTTGGTTCAAATTTGGTACACGTGTTGGTTGTCTATGTCGCTCGGACGAGTTCGTTAGCCAAAAAATTCCAACAACCGGAAGTACGTTTTTTGACCGGAAGTAACTATTTTTGAGATTTTTACTACGAGAATGAATTTTTTTAAAGTTTTTTCTAAACATATAAATGTAGGATGTTATTCTGCACATTTTTTTTACGCGACCTTACGCTTGGTTCCCCAAAAAAATCGACCAAAACGTAAAATACCATACAAGTACTCGGTTCGAAGCCAAGTGGTGCCAACTCGCGAGGCCACTAGGCGCAAACAAATTCTACTAATATATTGCGTACACCAGACAGCTGTTCAACGCCTTCGTGAGTAGACCTATTTCCCAATTTGTTGGTTGAAACCCTAAAACATAGGCCTATAACCTCAATTTTGGAAATTTGCTGAACTCACTCAATAATAATAATAAGTCACTTAATTTTAAAAAAAGTTTAATTTGTTTGCTAGTTTAACCATTTTAAAGTTAATATAATCTCTTACTTTTTTATTAAATTGGCGTGAAATTATAAAATTGTAATTTTCTCAGCAAGATATGCCAGAAAATCTCTAACAAAAGTACCAAATTAATTGCTGCAATTTATTCATAGTTGAAAATATTAAACCAGCTGATCTTGAAATTATATGACCACTATGTTTACACTTTTTCCGCATTGATAATGAATTATACAGCAATTAGTGGCTTGTAGGGGCAAATGCTCCTATTTATACAAATTATACTCAGCTGTTTTTCATTGCAATGTATTTGTTTAAAATATTTGTTTGTTTACAAATTTTATACTCATCTGTGTTTCTGCAATGTATTTCTTATGGAGATTTTTGGTAACTTTAAGTTCCTCAAAACCATATAAATGTTATAAATTGAGAAAAGCCTATATTTCCCCCGCTCCTTTGGTGTCAATACCTTTAATTTGAGCCATTTCCCAGCTTTATACGACCTTCCAAGCTCCCACAATCTTTCTCTCGAAATTCGGCTTAAGAAATTATATATAGATAACCCGTACTGTCAATGCTACTAAACAATATCAGAACCAAATAATGTTTACAGTAATAATTAATTACGAGAGAAAAAAAATTATGTGAGTTTCGGTTTTACACTAACAAAAAAATAAACGTATTTTTCACAGTAATTAAATTTTCTCTACACTCTGTAGTAAATAATATAATAACTAGAAGTATTAAATTTCAAACTAATGATAAATTATCAACATAACAAAAATAAATGGAGTTAACGCTATATTTTCACTATTCTATTAAAAATAATTCCTAAAACAATAAAACAATATTTCAACACCATATTGTCTATAATACATTGGAAATATATTATATAGTACTAATTTTTACTAGATATTGAAGTTAGTTTTTGTTTATCTACTAGTCTTTGTCTAGTTTAATTAACCTTAGTTAAATGTTTTTTTTAACTCTATATTATCTAAAAGGGTGAGATCAAGGATGGTTGCAGACGAGATAATAAAACTTATATTTTAATTGTTTATTGAGAAAACATTGAGCAACCTCGATTATTTTTTAAGTTATTATAAATATTGAGATGAACTCTGTCAACAATACATCTATTAAGCTTTAATATTATTATTTAAAGGCGGTTAATAAAATGTTGTCGTACTTTATTTAGTTGACCCGAGTGAAGAAAACTACAACAGATCCTACGTAATATTATATAGACTTATCAAAACTACCCCGTTAATAAAACCACTACAACCAAAATTCCTTTTAAATGATTCAAAGCAGTGGTAGATAACCCGCACATAGACTTTCTATATCCCCACCCGCAGTACAGTACCCCGCCATCTTCAGCCTCTGTCAGTCTATGTCCAACAGCCTTAGAGGCTACACGCTGTCAGAACTCTACGAAGACGTGGCGTCAAACCGCTGAGTTCGAGTGTTTTTATTAAACTCTTTTTTCTTTATTCAGTTATTTTATCGGTTTAGTGAATATTTGATACATAAACAAGTGACTGTGCTTAGTGTTACGATTTGCAAGGGATGAGGTGATGGTTCTGAGAAATAGGTCAGTACATCTTCATATTATAACATACATTCAAAATAATAAATGCATTTTCTATACATTACGTTGAATATTTGCCAAGTTAAATACTATAGTTGTGGCAGAACAGAAAATTGAAATAGAAACTATCTTGCTGTGAAACGGTTTACCGTTATTTATAGATTACGAACATAAAGTTGATAGAAAGTAATAGTTCAAAGTAGAACATTGTCGGGGTTGTAAATATAAGATAGATCTTGTGATCAAAAATAATTATTTATAATGCAAGATATACTCAGGTGAAAAATCGTAAGGGGGACAGTCTTTATTGTAAAGGGATTTAAATATACATAGTACTTCAACATATACTAAAAAAGGAGAGAGAGAAGTAGGAAGGGATAAAGAGAACTAGAAGAGAAATTATAAAAACAATAGTTATATACAGCATTACTTTCTGAGTATTTTCCTGCGGTAAAGATAAGACAGTAAATGATAACAAATAAATGAACTCTCTTAACTTTTAAAATAGTTTGTATTTGTACAAACTCCACAACATTTTTTATACATTCTGATTTTTCGCAATTTACAAATAAAACAAAGTATAGTATGGTAGGGATGAGGAGTGAAACAAGGTTTGGATTACAAAAAGTGTGTATTTTGCATTGAAATAATTTTCAAAATGTGAAAGAAAAATAGTGTATACTCGTAAACGAAATCGGTATTATTTCATAAAAGTAGTGAAACAGTTAGAAACGTTACTACTTTATAGTGTAATGAAAAAGAAGCAATGAAAAAGAAATACTAAAAACCGTAGCAATAAACGTCGAAAATGTTACAAATTATATTAAAAAATATATATACCGTACTTCTTAAAAAAAATATGCAGTATGCAAGTTGAATGTCATAAATGTATTTCACAAACAATACATACACATGTCCCTCATCACACAAACCAATGCTGTCTCTTTATTGATAACATTATTCAAATCGGCTGTGACTTATCAAAATATGTAGCTGTTTTCAACTTAATATGTACATACAATATTAATAAAAACAGTTGTATAAACTGAAATAATAACATTAAAGACACTTAAACGACATCTTACAAACACGCTATACCAAATACCGTTATTTAAAACTTAATCCAAAACATCCCACACTGAACAGCCTACATAGCCGTCGCGAACAGCTGACCAGCAACCTGCAGAGCGACACTTTTACTCTCTAAATAGTTGACTCGGTCGAATAATATTGCTCTCGTTTTCTATATCCTATTTTCTGATCAATGTACTCCAAGATGAGCTCAACAAGTGCATTGTCTCCTTTGTGGCTTTATTAGTCGGATGTAATGAATGTAGTCCATTCTATAACAAGCATCTACTTAACCCTAACCTATAATTATGTAAATTAGTGAAGGGATCCTGAAAAACTGGGTATCTCCATTAAATTAGCGGTTCAAATAAGACATTAGTTTAGTTATAGTGAAACATAGTTATACTGTTAAAAAGTTTATATTTTTTAACTATAAAAGTTCACCACTGCTTTTAGTTCTTAAATCAATTGATGCGTTGAACTGATAATATTTTATAATTTTCATAACGCCTTGCAACTGCTTAGTAATAAAGTTTATACTGTAGTACTTACGTCAAGCAGTCTTGTATTTTATATTTATTATTCCATTACAACTGTTTCGGTATTATATTATACCATCATCAGATGAAAATAAATACTCACATACAAACATTAGTACACATTACACAGAAATAAATAAACTTACAAATTGTTACTACAGTAGTACACGTCGAAAGTAATATAAAATTCATAATTAGATTATGTTGCCACATCCAACTCATGTAGTGGTCAACTACTCACTGAGAAATTACACTTTTTATCTCGCTGACAGGCTAAAAATCACTAGTTTTGATAGTCTTGTCTAAGGTGGCTATAGTATCATATAGACAGATTGATGCAAAGTTCAGTTTACAGTTCAACAAACTATCCGGATTGGTTTTGAAGTGTTGGTAAATTTGATACTCTCCCAGAATATCCATGGCTCTGCCATCATTAGAACGTGAACGATTTTTAGATTTTGTGTAATGTCTGTGTATTTTATGGTCATGGTCTATTAGGTGTTCGGCATAATTGGAGCTGATTTTTGACTGGTTATTATGAGGCAAATGTTCTTTGAATCTGGTTTTAAACTCCTCCCAGTTTGGCCAATATACTGTTTATTAATTGTGACGATTGTAATAAACAGTATATTGGTCAAACTTTAACCAATATAACCAAACTCAATATCCCTCTCCATGATACAGTTATATCGATACTCTGGCATTGTTTCTGTTCTGTGTAAACTTTAGAAAGTCAAAGTGAAGGTCAAGCAATTGTACTACGGCATTACCCAACAATCAAACAAGAAAGTAAGTTTATCAAATGGAAACTGACATTCATATAAATATAATATAGAAGCGATGATACTTTTGATTGGAGGATGTTGTATACACATAATTCGGAAATTATTAAAAAATGTTAGTAAATTCATTCATACAGTTATTACAATGTATAGACAGTGCGTTCTATTAGCTTTTTAAATAACAAACATTATAGGCCTACTTGCACATTTTGAAATCGGTATTGATTTTTAATTTACACAAATTTGAGATTATTCTTTTCCGTGCTAAAGCCTGCAGCAGTGGTTTTTTGAAAAGGGGAAGATAAATTCATTTTATGTAGTTGAAGATAAATTTTGTATATTAGTTTTAAAAAGTTTGTGTATTAAAAAAATCCGTTCATCAAAAAGTTTCAGTTTCAATCTTTGAATGTTGGATTTTTCAATATCACCGTTGGAACCTACAGTAAACCTACAGTAGGCTAGGTGGTGAAATGAAAAACAGCATTTTAAGAATTAATGGTTTAGTAATACAGTAGAGCGTCGATAATCCGAACGTCAATAATCCGAACGCGTTCTAAGGCAGCCTCTGCAAAAATTTCGTTTTCGCAAATTCCAATTATTTCGTCATGAAAAATTTCACAAAAATCTTCATCGCAGTTTGACATTGTTATCTCTTTTTAAACACTTTTTAATACCTGCTCTCACACGCCCTCACAACAGACTGGCTGTCATTATTTTCACTGTCACGCTAATAAGCTGCTTTAGCGCTAGCGTGCAAACATACAGAAAGTGCATTCATTTCTCTTTGTGTAATCATTATAACAGTGTGTCGTACTTACAGTAGTGTACTATACAGTATTTTTTATTTTTCGTTTGCGTTAACTATAATGTACAAGTGAACTTTTAATTATGTACTGTACTATAATTGAGAGTTACAAGTGTACAGTACATGATGGCCATACTGTGTACGTGCAGGTTCTTCTAAATCATAATATGTACGTAGTCTTATATACTGTATTGTAATTGCATTACCGCTTGAACTGTTTAACCACTTTAATCGATTAAAGGGCATATATTTTAGCCTAAATGGCATTTTCTTTGTTGCTTTAAAAAATGCGAACACATTGATAATCCGAACCCCTCTCGGTCCCAATTAGTTCGGATTTTCGACGCTCTACATATATCTGCAAATAAGGTTAGATGTGAATTTCATCATTAATATTTGATTATTAAAATTATATCTTTTGATTTATTTAGCTAACTCTCCATTATACAAAACCGCTCACCTTTATTTTGATTAATGCCATCTGAAGTAGATTACGACAGTGAAATATGTAAATTTACGTTCTAATCGCTGAATAAATATGAAAGCCTGTTAGTTCCAACGTGGGCGGTCACCAACGGTCTTGATGAAGAGTCTACAGTTAGTCATTTCACTTTTAGACATTTTTCAGAATTAGATATAATTTACTTTATTTATATGTTATAAATCATATTAATAAAATAAAATGGAACTTGGAATCTTGTTCTTTACAATTGCTTTAAAAACTCGGAACATTGAACTTGATGTCCGTCAGTTTGAACTTGGTGTTTGTCAACAACAGATTTTTGACTTACCGACTTGGATGCCGGAAATGATTTTCACAGATAAAAGTATCAACAGACTAAACATCGCCATAATAGAATAATTGAAACGACTGACTAACACCATTATTTTTTGTAAGAGTAAAACTTATTTAAATATTGTATAATTTATTTATTTAGAAAAGTTTGTATTTCTTTAAAATAGCAACAATCTTTATCTCATCTTCTTATTTAAAAATCGTAACCATGTGAAAGAATTAAGCCCACCCTTTGGAAATTCTGATTCGGTTATATATCTAAAAGATAAAAGTGTGAATTATTCAAGAGGTACTAAATGTAATGCCAACATGCAAAATGGTGAATATGGTTTAACATAAAATGTTAAATAAGTAGTTAGTGTCAATAACAATTAAACACATACAATGTATAGGCCTATTAATAAGCATAAGCCTACTTGTATTTTGTTGACAATTTATAAATCTGTAATTAGTAAAAAAAACCTATTTAGGAACATTTTTACAAGGAACCAATAAATTAATTTTAATTAATTAATTGCAACTTAAGTGCAGTAGGTCCCAAACTATTTGGAGCAACCAAAATTGAAATCTTGAACCAGTCTTAGTTTCAAATAACTTTTTCAATCACTTTTTTACTTCTACTTCATAGTTTTCTCATATACATCTCCTTAAAAACGAAATCTTCTACCTAATTGTTTATTCAGTTTAGTGACTCTTTGTTTTAATACATTTCATAAGACAATATATTAAGAGCCGTTTCTCATTTTCACTTTTCCTGTAATGGTTGATTCTAAAAGACTTCAAAGCCTTTTTATTGTTTCTGTAAAATACCAGATTATAAAGATAAAGAGCATACTACTTTTCTGTATCTAAATACTCACAAAAATTAAAAAGACGTACACGGATATACTATGATATGTGTTAATATTTGTTAATTATATCCAATTGAATATTTATAAGAATCAAACAATTACGTATTTAGTAACATCGTTTAGTCTTAATTTCTACTCCACAAAGTTCGTTTTTACTAGTACATAAACAAGTTAAAGTAAAAGTTAGTGAGACACATTTTCAAGTTTACTAAATCTAAGTTTCAAGTTGGCTAAATTTTCCAAACAAATAAAACAATTGAAAAATAAAGATTCTTCTTACTTAGGGTCTCTAAATTAAATATATTAAGACCCTATAAATACTTTGTAAAGAAAAGAGAAAAGACCATTTACCCAGAGAGCCCAATACCATTCTAATAAAATAAGAGGTAACTCCAAAATGAACAGACAGGTGTTTTCTACACGCAAGAAGTGTTGCCAAGTCCAATGGCAATTACAAGGTGGGAGGAATTCGTCCACTCCCTATCAAGTAGCCTTACAACTTTTCTCACACTCGTTAAGCCTGTCTTATTCCAGTTAGACATCTTTTATGCGTTTTAAAAAAGATAAGCACAGAATATTACGACATATACCAATATGAAAGGTTTAAAAAAACTATTATCAAAAAAATATAAATAATAACAGAAATTAAAATGTCTAACAAATCTCAGCTTATTTTAACAAGATTTCAAGGTAATTAGATTGGACTGTTATTATATAACGCAAATTTGAAAAGCTCCAAATCCTGCAACCTTTATAATGCTAATGATAGCAATAGATTGGCACTTTTGGGTCATCTTTTTATTTTCTATTACTTACAAACAGAAACATTTGCAGTAGTAGAATACAACGATTGTTTTGTAAAAATGATTGATATTTGCAAGTGTGAGTAGATCGTTTAAACTAACACTTTCAACGGAGACATCATATCAAATTCGTAAAGAACATGTAGGTATACAGTTTTTATATAAATAGGTTTAGCCACCCGGATATTATATAATATGAATATATAGTCTAGACTAATTAATTATAAGTACAAGTTTAGTTTGGTGTATGCAAATCAGCAAACCAGAGTAGATAACAAGTCCTTTCAAAAATACCACAAACTCATTATAAGTTCCAATTAACAAATTCGTTTGTCTTAACAGAAATAGCAGCAAGGAAAACATGTTTCGTAATTAAACTTCGTTGTCGTAAACAATATGGTATTTGGTTGCTAAAGTTTCAAATGTTTTGGTATTGTGTCTTGCTTACGTATAGTGTCTTGCTTTCGAATGATTTTAACGTAATTACGCATCATTTTCTCATTTTGTATTCTGTGAAAAATAGATATTTGAATCGAAGCATCTAAACAGGACCAGTTGGTGATCAAAAAGTTTCGGACTCGGATATGAGTAGGGTTTAAAAAGGCGTAAAAGCCCCTACAACCTTCCTATACTTTTAGTGCATGTGTGTCAATAATAGATATGAAGTGAGAAATATAGTACAAAGCATTTCACACGTATATATTTAATTTTGATCGTGAGAGAAGTAGTTGACAGTGAAATTAATCTTTATGTTCATTTACTTACGTAAACACTTCTTGTCGATATTTTGTTAGATTAACTTTATATTTGAGGTTTACATGTCTCTTTATTCATTGTTGTTTTTGTAAATTTAAATTGTGAGTTTTTCTATTTGTGTTTCTTCTTCTCAAGTTTCACGAATAAAGAGCGCGGATAAAATCAATCTTTTGGTAAAACATTCATAAACTTATAGGATTTATTAAACTTTACTATAATGTCAGTAGGGAATTTTGAAGAATTTTAGTAACAAAAAGAAAACCAATTTGAACCATTTCATTTTTATTACACCGTATCTTTTAAAATATCAGCTCCTACAGTATATAATGAATACCTTTAAACTCATTTTCATACATTTAAAGGTACACTCGAATATTGTTACTATAAATGAGCAATAATTAAATAAATAATAAATAAGCATTTAATATCATTATTAGTTCCGCACCTTTACATTATTTAAAATTAAAACGTAAATACAATTATTTAGTCACAAACCATGGAAATAAAATGCAAGCAGTAGTGAATACTTGATGTGGTGTGTGTCAAGGAAAAAATTAAATTTTCATCAAATAATGGTATCCTTTGGAGATAGGATTTCTGTTTTAAACAGAAATAAATAATCGTAAACTTAAAATATGAACAATTTGTACTACGTCTTAATCCATTCGTTTTAAAATAAGACAGAGTATCTTTAAAAAATATTTTGTAAAACATGTAACCTATTGTTTGTACAATTATTAATATTAAATGTTTCTCTTCTCAAACCATCAAACAAGTAGTATTGTTAATGCAGATTTGTACTAAGCAATGCCAAAATTGACTTCTTAATGCAACAATTATGAAACCATGCAAACTTCTGTATACAAATATATATCTTATACACTTTCACATCTTAACAACAAGTCAAATAAAAATCATGTGATTTAAAATAATACATTCAAGTCCTGCAAAAGTATTTATATTTAAAATCTCAGCTTTACAGTTATATTGTTTAGGATACGTAACTTTGTTTTATTAACTACAATTAGAAGAATCTAATAATTCTTTCAGTTCTGAACACTCCTCTAATATTTCAAAGTTATCATATTATCACCCTTAGCAAAAACTATTTTGTTTCATGAGAATGTTATAAAGGATCGCAAATTATATGTTATTTAACTTTCTCTCTTTATAGCTATTACATTAGATGCCTTCAAAAAGTGTTTTACCATATTTAATTAGATACAATATAGAAAGTGGAAAATTAAACTGTCGAGTGGGAAAAGTTTGCGAGTTGGGGATAGACAACAATCACATAGTCTTTAAACTTGGCCTTCACATGTCTAACCCACTTCTGCATCTGTGACTAATGATCTGATATCGGACACAATCATTAATTGTAAATTTGCCATTGTTTTCTACACAATGAAAATGTTACTCCTCTTCTATTCTACTTTTAAAGAAGATAATCCCATTCTAAAACAGTTGCCAACATATTTACATGCAAAAAGGATTTGATTTTGGCAAACTGGAGGATATAACCCATAGGTTTAGGAGATGAATATTTCGTTGTTAAAAAAGGAATTTTAATCTTTCGCCTGTGATATTTTGTAAACGTAATAACATTATGATGCACACATTTTACAGTTTTATCTCCAAAATGTCTTGTACTTTCTTTATATTTTACTTATAAAATATGTTTAAAAATCTTTGTCCATTTTGAATAATTTTGTCTTTAATATATAATCGTTTGTTGTTATATGAATTACAAAGCCGGTTCTATCCATCAAATTGTCAAAACATTTAGATGAAAACAATGCAATGCAATCAAACATTTAGTATCACTTTTAGATTACATAATGTGTTAAAGACAATATAATCAATTTGTTTTTCACCAGTATCTCTAATTTTAACTAAACTGTTCGGGTACGATCTAATTTTTGACAGATAGACAAGTAATTAAATGTTTACAAAAAAAACAACACTCTTTTCAGAATCATGATTTTCTTGTCTTATACTCCAATTATACTTTAAAAATGTACATTAACTCTTTAAATTTTCAAAGCTGATTTAAATGTAATTAAAAAGTAAGAATTTGGTGTTCCACGCCAAACAACGTATGCTTGCTTGTACATGCTACAACAATGACGTTTGTAGATCACAATATGAAATTAAAAGTAATTAGCTCAGACTGACTCAGCACGATATCGTTCCCTCATTGTCCACGATTGTATCAATGAAATTAAACTGATCGGACAAAGTGGTGTTTATAGATGTTAGCAACACTTCAATTATGTTCACCACAAACATTAGTCACTGTTATTTACTTTCAAATTTGTATTATTAAAGTAAGTTAACAATTCAGGCTGGTAAATTTTGTAAAATATACATTTTGTAAACAATAAAGAAGGAAAATACTTTGCATTATATATTATTTGCATGAATAGACTGAAGTTAAAGACGGCGTTTACAACCTGTTTAAATAAGATTGTTTAATGGCTCGACCATTAAACTAAAAGAGACGAAAAGAATTTAAAAAAGTAGTTCTAGGCCAGAAAACAAAGGCTAAAACATTCTGTGCAGTCAATTAATGTCCATACATTAAAGGTGGAAAGGTGGAAATTTATCTCCACATTAAAAGAGTAATTAGAAATGTTCACCTATTTTCTGATTGTGCTCTAGGTGGTGAGGGGGAGGGGGGTTAGTAGCAAAAATTTATTTTATAAGTTTTTATGAATAATTTACATACAATTACTATAAAAATCACTCTTATATAAATTAAAGTACATAAAATTCAGCGTCGAATGACGTCTCATTTTTGAAACACGTAAAGACACAAAGATACTATGTGAGTAAAAAAATATATTTTAATTTAGTTTAAAAAATACTTCCTTTTTGATTTTTTAACTGGTTTTTGTAATAAAATGCATATTATTGAATAGGGCTACCCCGATTTTCACCCAATGCAGCCTACTTTTACTTACCGGGCTGCGAACAAAATGCCAATAAATAAAGTGTGTCTAAATAAAGTACACATTTCGGTGAATCAATAGACTTGAAAATACGCATTCACACAACCATGAACATATTATGTAGGCCTATAACAAGTATATATTTTTTAAATAAAAAACCCCTACACAAAAAATGGCTGAACAGATTGTTTTTATCATAGCTTAGAACACTCTCGATGAAGTCATCTTTCAAACAAGAAAAACTAAATCAAAATCGGTTCATCCGTTTGGGTGCAACGATACCACAGACAGAAACACAGACATACAGATGCACACGTTAAACTTATAACACCGCTCTTTTTGCGACGGGGGTTAAAAAGTATGCTAAATAAGGTAATATAATTAAAACATAAAAATAGTTTCAATTATTGGAAAATACATTTTTAAGAATAAATCATTTGAACCCCTTTCTACAAACTGGCAACTCTCTACTAACACTAATTTTACCTACAGGATATGTTGGCAATAAATTTTAGTCTGTTGCTCGAGTAATATGAAATGTTTGTATCATAAGGTGTTTTTACGATCCGATCTGATAAATTCTGGTAATTTCAAACATAAAATTGGTACTTTGTTTGCAACCGGGAGCAAGATTAGCTTGTGAAAATTGTTGTAACCCTGTTATAAAATACGGTTAAATACTAAGTTTGAGGCTGTATTGCATTTTACATTTCCAAAATAAAAATTTCCAAATATGCTATCATTATCAAAAAAATGTACGTGTTTGGAACTCGCACAGTATTCATACCACTTAATGTTAATTTGAAAAATGAGAAAAAATTTGACGCAAAACTGTATGTATTTGAATTTATGTAATAGTGAACTATTCTGAGAAAAGCATTGTATGTAATTAATTATTCGTTAAAACCTAAAATGTCTGATAATGTTAACTTTTTTAAATCCTCCACCTAGAGCAATATAGCATAAATTTGGAGCGAACTGCAAATAAATATCTTTTCATGAAAATTGTAACGAAAATTTAAATGCGTGTTTCAATCTCATATAGACCTATTTAAGCTGTATGAAGACATTTTTGTGAATTAAGTCAAACGAAATCAAAATTCTTCTTAGAGTTAAAAAAAAAGTATAAGGATAGTATTACAATAACAGTCTGTTCATTTAGTTATTATTTTCAAACTCACTTTAAACCTTAATTAATTATTGAGTATGAAATTTCACTCTGATTTGGTTGTTTGTCAAATTTATAAAAAATAATTAGTATTAAAACATAAAAAAATTTATTTTTAGTTGGTTTTATACCGAAATAATTGTCCATTTATAACTGTGTTGTCACGTAATCTGAAACCTTATAGTGTTCATTGTGTATGTTTATAAGAGAAATATAGTGTAGGCCTACTGCTTGAATAATTAAACAACTGCATCCTTCATTCCACCACGGCCTTCTATGCAGCAAGACACTGCATCTAAATCACAGATTTTGGTAATAACGTTGGTAACATTGGGTCCTTGCCAATAACGGTTTCACCAACGGCTCAGACCTGATTAATAATTCTGATCTGACCTTTTTTGTTTGCATAACGATGGCATGAACTAGTTTCGATGGATTCATTGTGTTCCGATGATCTCACGCCAAATGAATTGTCTTGCTGGGGGTGTTGAAAGCGTGACATTTTACATCGATGAATCGTCCGTCAAGTGAAATCTTTAGTTGAAATGTTACATCGTTAAGTTTAATGGTATCTTTGGTCACATAAATTATTATTAAACAAATTTGAAACAACTTTGCTTGAAAACCAAATTTTTTGAATGAGACTCTATATGAATTATACTACGTTAAATATACATCCGTACCATTTATGAAAAGTATACATACATAAGATTTTTTATTGCATTCCCATTTGTTTAATGTAAAGGCTTACATTATTTTTTTTATTAAAATATTCCTTCACGTAGTATAAACATGTTAATTACATAAACCGGGGAAAATCTATTTTTTATTAAGATGATAGGTTTTGTCCCCAACATTGTCACCGGTTTGAAAATCGGATCAAGATTTGGAATCGAAAATGTATCTAGAGTTCTTGGAAATTAATTTATAGATTCTTGGAACACTTCAAAATGTTGGTAAATTTTAATCGACTCTGCCAAAATTATAATTTTTTCTTCCCTTTAAATTAATTCTAGAACTTATAAAGGTAAAACAAGTAATAAGAAATGTGAAATATTTACTCATGAGGACATTTTTACATATTCTCAGTAAACCTATATGAACATATTTTATATTCGTGACAGAGCTGTGTTTGATCTAGAATGTAGGCTACATTGTTTGTATTTTTATTGCCAGAGGTTGTTGTTCAAAGTTAAGTATTTTAAATGTATATAGAATAGCTGTTTATTACAATACCATCCTTCTTTCTTATTTTGTTATTTAAATTAGTATGGTATATGCCGAAATTAAATGCAGTATTGAAAAGCATTCCTATAAATAACATAATATTTTTTTTTTTATATTTTGACGTTTTCCCTTAATAGTGTACAAATCTAATTATTATTCGCAACACATTACACTCTAAGGTCGTATCTTCATTTGAAGAGCCTAGACACAATCATCAGTATGTTCATCACGAACACATTTATTATGATGCAATTTCGACTATCGATTGCTCTCTTACACAAGAGTGTGCAATAATAATTGCGATTGTTTAAGCGTTAACCCCTTCTAAAATACAATGCTATATCGAATTCGATTTAAACCTATGATATAACAATATGCATCCGACTAAGGCCATGCTTTCTCTTGATAGCAACTATTTGGCCGATATGGTTAGCCAATCAACAATTCCAGGAAGTGCGAAAGTACGGGACATGCGCGCGTCATGACTTGAAGCGAGGCGTTGAACACGAGTCGAACTCTAAGACTCGATCTTAGGTGTAACTTGCAGGCTAAAGAGTCGTGATTACACTGAAGTGTCAACGACAATAATACACTGTATGGCCTTTATACTAAATCAAGGAAGGGGAATATATACATAAGTTCGTAAGTTAAAGTAAAGTGAACATTTTAGAAAACACAACAAAATAACAGACGTAAGACGTCTTTTAAATAAATATACATACAAAATAAATTTAAATATGCCAACGGTTTATTTGAATTTTAATCTTTTAACAAGTACAAAAATAAATTTTAAAACAAATTGAATGATAAAGAAACAAATCATTAAATTTTAAATAAAATACTAGAAGGGTGCAACTGCAAATATATCTTAACTGCGCCTACAAATTATCTTAACTGCAAATAAATCTTAACTGCAAATATATCTTAACTGCAAATATATCTTAACTGCAAATAAAAGAAGTTGATTCCGCAATTAGACATTCTGATAAATGACTACACTGCAGCATGACGTCTTTCTGTTTTAAATTATTTTCTGCAATTCTTAGGAGAGTTTTTTCTTTCATTTAGGATATTGACAAATAATGGTTAGTCGTCAAATTTCAATAACATTATAAATTCAGTGTCAATTGATCAAAAATTAATTATAATTACCGGCGTATAAATCTTCATTGTAATGAAAAACACACACACACAATAGTTATTAAATAATATGTACCTCAGTCTGTGACAAGATGCCTCGTAAATGTCTGAACTGGTAAAACTATAGGCCACAAGTCTCATTAAATATTTGAAAGATTAAAGGTTTTTTGATGTGATAACTTCTATTGACACTTTCGCTTGACTATGTTTCTGAAATCACGCGTCACGAACTTTTTGGGTAGACACAAGTCAGAGCGTGGAGAGGGAATAGGTGATACATAGTATATACATGGGTGGTGAAAAGTCCCGGAACGGGTTAATATAATTTAACCGTTACAGATGGAACTATATAACTTGGTACATTGTTACTGGGCATAAAACACTATTTTACCACAATTTCAATGAGCCGCTACCACTTCGGGGGGACGGCCCACAAGGAGCCAGAAGAAAATCTTAAATGAGAGCGTGGGTTGAGTTGTACATCAAATTAAAGGTCTAATTTAGTAGAATACAATGCCGCAAATCCGACTTCAAAAGGTTCACCCTAAACAAAATGGCGGCCTTAAACGTGTTGAAATAAATCGACATAATTGCTGATATCTCGAAAAGAAAGTTTTTAGAAAAAATTTTAAGAGACAAACAATTTTTATTTTAAAGTGCTTGACCTAAAAAACTGCTTCCAAATCGATTTCGAAATTTTTATTTTTACAAAATTTTCTAAGTGGAGGAGTAATAATAAAATATTTTAGGTCAAGCACTTTGAAATAAAAATTGTTTGTCTCTTGAAATTGTTTCTAAAAACTCTTCCTTTTCGAGATATTAGCAACTTTAGTTAAGCGTGTTGAATTTTCTTTGTTGGATTCGTTAATACAGAAAGTCGGTAAGTACATTGACAATTACAATTATATTTATTATTATTTGAGGATTTTTCCATAAATTTTTTAAATGGAAAATTTATAACCTTTAATTACGCATTTATAAATCTGATAGTCAGAAAGGTAATGATATATTTTTTTTTAAATTAACACTTTTTAAGATAATTAACAATATTAAATAATTAACAATTTTAAAGTTTCTACAATTACTTATAAACTTTAGGAAATTTAAAACCGTATTACATCTTTTTAGTTAAAGCTAAAGACTTTTTACTCTATTTTTAATTAAACAAATGGAATATGGTCAATTTTCATATTGATTATTTATAATTTGATATAATTAGATTATACACACGCCTTAAATTTGTATAAAAATGTGTAATGAATAATGTGAGAAAATAATGTTCTGCAGATTTACTGATAACTGAAAATATACTTAAATTACTTACTTACAGTTTTTAGGAGTTAAGAATAATTTGTTATTTGAATAATTAATTATGCAATTTCAAAACATGATGTAATACTTTTTTACATTATATTGACTTGTGCAATTTTTTGACCCTTATTCTTCTCTAATATTAATACTGATAAAATTATTAATCGGTCATAGAAGTTACCACTTCCAACGTGTGGTCTTAAGCACACCAAATTTGTTTTAAAAAAATTGTGTTTTAATTCATAAACATGAACTTGTTAGAAGTATTTAGGGCGATAATATAAAACTTATGCTTTCAATGTATTAACCAATGCTCCACAATATACTTAATTGTATAGTTTACCTACTGTATCTCCAACATAGGTTACCTATACATGTAATATAGTGGTTTATTTTATCAGGGCAAGTTGATTTGGTTTTATTGTAACTGACAAATGACTCTAAAATATAAGATCCCAAGTTCTAATCCAAGTGAAAACTAGTTAAAAAAATATTTGATAAACCCCTGTTGATTTAAACCAGACAAAACATACCAAAAATCCTTCAAAATACTTTCCACTCCATCAAAACTAAAAACATAAAATTAACCTTTATGAAGATCTTTCTCTACTGGAACAAGCATCCTTGGTATAACTAAGTAAATCTTCCACCCTATGAAACGCCCCACTTGGAAGGTTTTAAGGAAGTAATGCCACTCATAATAATTCAACTACCCACTCTTTAACTCACCTCTACAAGTACATTCCTGTGTATTATGAGTAACGACTATGACTGGTGTTGTCGTCTATGTTGGTGGTACGTGAGATATATGTGTTGCCATTAGTGTTGTTATGTGTCACGTTGGATTTTAAGTAAGTATTATTTTAGTGTAAGGAATTGTTGCTTACTACTTATTTATTGTTTATCATATTTTAAAAATTGAGTTTGTTTTTATCTTTATCGGTTAAAGTACTTACAAATTATCAATATACTCAGCATATTTTATTAACAATTTTAATTCAACTTTTGACATAACAATTCCGCAGATTTAAATCAGCTCACAAATAAATATATTATCTTACCCTATTATGCTAAATAAATAGATTTTTGAGATTGTGGTAGTGTATAGGTTCCCAGCTAGTGTCGTCTATTTGGTTTACTGCAAGTTACTTAGGTTCGAGTCTTATTATTGGCGAATGGTTACCTCATCTTTAATAGTTCAATTGACAGAAACTAACAACGGTGAACAAAAAAAAAACCTTTTTTTATTAAATTACATTTTCCAGTTTTGAGCTATGATTTCCAATTGTTGGGTAAGAAAAGAGTAGTAAAATGTTTCGACTATACTTGATTTTGTTGAAATAAATTTGTCTTTGTTCCAAAATGAGAAATAATACATTTTATTTTTTCTCAAAACCTAGTACAAGATGAAGGGTTTTGGGGTATATAACTTTATATACCCAAGGTGTGAGAATTTAAAGTGAATGTAGTTTTAAACTACTTCGACAATCGGTGATATTGTTACATTGATGAAGAATTCAGACAGTTACAATAAAGCGTATCTTACTAACATTTTTTATTAAATAGCTTAAAAGCTTTTCGTTTTTTATTTATGTAGAATACTCGCTCTTAGTATGTATATAGATTTTGACTACCTTGTAATCTATTATATTGATTTAAGAATTCTGGCGCTTTAAGTTATTTATTTAAATTGAATTGTTAATTAAAGGAAATGGCTGCAGAAGAATTTAAAAAAAAACAAATTATTTGCCTCCTTTAAGTAAGTCCCACTATGTAAAATGCATTATAAATATTTGATACATTATATATTTTCTTTGTTAGGTACTGTAGTGCGGATTGATATTTTTTAGTTTTATTTTGCTGTATTTTTTGTTTTGTCTTACTCTATTTTTTTCAATATTCAAACATAAAAGTATTTTTTTCAAATTTTGTATGTTTAGTTATTGATATAGTACACAATCAAATTACCGACACAGTTGATGTTTCTATTGCTATATTCTACTGTATTAGTACTGTTATCCCATTCATTTTCCTGTTGCAATTCTCCAATCATTTATTAGATAAAATAATGGAATTCAAGATGTGTATATCATTTTTTTCTTTTCCTGTTCGTGTTGTAATATAACCTTGATGTATCCGTAAAAGGAAAACCGTGGGTGAACTGTGGGATTCCGATTCTTCTTTAAAGAAGATACATAAGTAACAGTTATTTACACTGTACATTCACGAGAAGAAACATTAACATTGTTTAGCTCGAACTTCATATATTATTCTAAATTACGTCTCATTCGCCTACTTGTATTATGCAACTTGTTTAAAATGCCTTCCTTAACACAGGCTGGTTTAGAATGTATGTACAAATTACAAATTATTACTACTTGCTTGATCTGTTATGCGAAATATTAAATTATTTGAATAATAGTTTATTTAATAATATTTATAGTGCAACGAATTAGTACATTTATTTTTTGTACTTTTAATAAAAACGTTTTGTAAGTTTGTCTCAATAAATAATAGTAACTAAAATTTTACTTCTAGATGTGAACATTTAAGTAAGATGGAGTTGTTATTAATACAACTAAATAGATCACTTCTCCAACATTACATTAATAGTTGTCAATTACAATAAGAAAAAACAACTTTTATACTCCAGGATTGTCTAAAATTTAATAATTTTAAAAATATTTCCACGTTAATTATTTAAATCGTAACTTTCACTGTACTACATATAAAGGGAAAGTAAAACGAAAACGGATCATTTTCAGTTCTTTTAAAACCAAATCTTCTAATTTACCTACTTTCTTTTAAGTAATTAAACAGTTCGATTACTATCTCTGTTGAACGTGTAAACACAATCAAATTAAACTCTTTTGTGCTAGTTAACTTTAGAAACAGAATCGAGTGAAGTCAAGAACCCGTAGTTAATTATGTGTAATTACATTTCACTTGATAATGGCCGAAGATTACAATCCAATGCTGCTTTAATATGCACACATGAAAGCAAGTTATTAGTAGCGATAAGTATTCTAAAACAAGCCTTTTGTAAGTCACAATATTTTCTGATTCATGCCTAATTATGTATAATGATAATATCTGTTTTGAATGGAAATTATTGTTTGGTATTTGTATGTTATATTCGCCATTTTACTCTGAAATAATACGATATCATTAACATTTGTATAAACATGTGATATATCTTTTGTTTTATATAGTCATAAATGATAGGTCACTGAAGTAATAATAATACTCTATATATCCATTCTATAATTACAGAAACATTTTGTGCGATTATATGTTTTGCAATTTCCTTTTATAGTTGTAGCACTTAAATCTCCAGTCATTAAATCCATGAATTTTATACCTCGGAGAATGTAGTTGTAAAATGTGATTGATTAGTTACTAGTATTTCTTCATTCTAAATGTATTGTTCACATTGTTTTCGTCCTTTAGTTTATTACTAAGGACAATTCGTCTGCGATGTAATGTTACAAAATTATACGCTATAGATAAAAGAGATGTAACAAAATCTTCAGTTATGAGCACACAAATGTTAACCCATATTTGTGAAGCAATGACTTCACGGAAACCTACTATTTCTTCTTAACACCATCTTCTCCTATTTTGTATTTTTATCAAAAGCTTACTATTTGTTTACCTACATAATTTCTCTTCATTATATTAAATACGAATTATACTAGTGTCTTCAAGTTTATTTAATGGGTGGTTTGTACGTTGATTATTTATGAGTTATGAATCAATATTTAATGGTATGTGTTGTCTGATGTAAGCTAAAGCGCCTTTGAAGATTCAACAATAATTAATTGTTTGTATTTTTGGACGAATCGTTGCTTATGAAGTGGCAATTCATCGCAGTTTATACACTAAATCACAAAGTCGCAGAAACCTATCAAACGATTTTATTTATAAAATTCTACCAATTATCTTGAACACAAGATACAAACAAAATAAATAGTATAATTAATAATATAAGACTGTGGCTGCGATAGTAGGATCTAAAAACAACTTAAATATTATGGTCATGCTAGTTTTTCATTTTACAGTATCAACAATTCAAAAGTATTTTGTAATGATTAATACATCTTATGATGAACAAAATTGAATATCAGTCGTCATTGAACCATCAGAAATATTTATTATTTTCTTCCGTAGGATAGGAAAAGTAATATTTGATGAGTGATCAAGACTGGATTTTACAGAAAAGAACAATTGGAATGTTTTTTTTTAAGTTATTACATTACGTATAAAATAGCTTTAAACCTGCAAACAACAGAAGCGTAATTTATCACAAAGCCTGCATGCGTATAATAAAAGTGCAAATGTTATGTAAGTATACAAACTTCAGGATGTTATAGGGTCTATACCATTGTCTCTATGGTAAACGATCAACTCTCCATAGTGAGAGCTCAAAATCTATTAAAAGGTAGAGTCAAGCTTTAAAAACTTCCTACGCACATAACTTATGCACAGGTGTAAGAAGGGCCTACCATTCGATAAAACCGAAACGAACCTGTTACTACTGAATGTGTAGATAAAACTTGATTTGTTTGGTCGGTTTGTTTAATGTGTTCATTATTATTTAGTACAGATTTAAATACAGTAATATTGAATATAAAACTATAAGATGACAAAGAAATGTATTAAAAGTTAATGCACTGATGATCAGATGACTTTAACACTTTGCGTAAGTTATATACAAAAATAACATTAAATGACACAACTATAAACTATTTGACACCAGATATTATGTGATTAACACAAATGCTTCGTAGGATATAATCTTATCACATTTGTAAATATTATCTAAGCAGATACAACAACTGGTGTATAAAAAAATATATAAATAGATAATTTGATGTATAAATAAATATTGAGCCTAACTTGTGAAAAGATATATTTGACAGTATTAAACTTGAACCAAAATCTCACAACTACTCGTTCATTTACTCCAACGCGTTTCCACGTCGCCATCTTCAGTGCGTTGCACCACGTATTATTGACTGTCTGAGGAAGAGATGGTTTGACAGTCTTACTTCAGTCGGTATTGGACTATGACAGCGTGCACACACGTGTTTGTTGTTTATAAATT
>JAGFPH010000147.1:764761-818680 GCA_018207615.1 Philaenus spumarius
TATTTTTCCATAAATTAAGACACCTCCAGATATTTTTACTACATTTTCTAAACTCTAACTTGCCCATTTCACAATGGCCACTATATATTTTGATGCTTAATGTCCAGAAACAAAAAACTAAATTTTAAAGGATAGCCTAGATTTAGCTGAAAACTAACTTTGTAAATCGAGCAATTGATTACTCTAAGTAAAAAAATGTATACAAAAAGGTCTGTACATGCGCAGGTTCTGCGCGCGCATCTCCTTGTGTCTGACGTCACTCTGAAGGCACGGCCAGCATCCAGGATGTCCCTATTTTAACCCTATTTAGTGAGTTATAGTGCATAAAAGGATCCACACACACTTACACTTACACTGTACGTTCAGATGACTGTAAATATTTGGACCGTTTATGACTGCAATAAATATTCATACGAATTGAAAGATAGCGAGATCAAATTTTATTCATTCCATATAGATGAAAGTTTAGCGATAATGGGTATTGGCTTGCAAAAGAAATGACAAAATTTATATTCAAACTGGTGAGAAAACATTCAATTCAATTTAATTTATTTCCTGAAACACATATAAACAAATATATTTCAATTGAAAGGAAATTGTGTCCACATATGCATTAGCTAGCTACTCCAAGGAAGTCATGTTATCTCTACTTTTATGGTACATTCAAGAAAGTTTAAATACAAAACAGGTTTGAGTGAGAAGTGCCAAACTGAGGAATCCAAGTCAATATCGGACCAAAAACTAACCAGGATCAAAGTATTCAAAATATTAGTAAGTGATATAATTTAATATAATATGTCAATAGACGAGGGTAAATAAATTGTCTACCTGCTGATGGATACAATGACATTCTCAGTAGCGTTCCTTCAAAAGTCGAGAAGTCAATTAGTAATGTATTCCTTAAATGTCTTAAGTTTAAAGTTGTTAAAAATACGTAAATTATCAGGCAGATTCCTGTATAAAACATGAGTTGTATAATGCGATTCGTGGCAAAGTAAATCTTACTTAATTGTTTAATAAAAATTCTAAATGACTTTAAACTGCGTGTCAAATATGTTGATGTTCTACAACTTCGAAAATATCTCGGTAATGTTTACAATATAAATTGCTAGAGTTTTGACATAAATTTGTCTAAGACTCATAAATTCATCAAAATGTGACTCGTTAGAAAAACAACGGCCTTTGCGATTGCAGCTTTAAGTATAGATTTTTGAATTATGTTAAGAATTAACAGTATCATAGTAAGATAGTTTCAGCTCTTGAATATTAAGGATTTCACTTAGATGCTTAAATGCTTACATTAATTTGCAAGTTTTTTGCTTTACACATTTGACGAGATTTTCCATTTGATCCGTTTATCAAACAGTACTCCAAGATACTTATATAACAATCAACACTTTCAGTATTTAGACATAATATAGGCTAAATGTCGTAATAACATAAATGACATAATAAACTTGCAACATGTTCGCATAAACACACCTTGTTGAGATAATCACCACAAGATTGCAATTTTAAAGAATTTAGATCAATGCAAGCACTCAACGAAATCGGCAGCAGTTTAGTTTTAAAAACATTAAGAGTTAACACGTTTTGGTAAACCACTTTTATATAAAAACAAGGAAAATTCATTATTAATCATGTGTATGAAGATTTAAGAAATAAGATGGCATTATAGATCTAGGCTACAAATATTTCCAAAAGAAGTTATTAGGTATTTAATAAAAATAAGGTCTTGCATTAGAATAAAGGAACTAAATTAATAAATAACTGGAAGACAATAATATAAGAAATTAGGTCTTGTGAAACAATTAAAAAAGTTTAAATAAATAATTTTATACAAATTTTGATATTAGGCAGTATTATTTGTTAATTGCAACAGATAACGTCCATGTAGCGTCCAAAATAATTGAAAGGCATTTTTCCTTATTTTGTCAAATATTTTACAATAAACGCAATAATTGATTTTAACATGTAAATAGTATTGGAACTAAATGAAAAAACTAGGAGACAATAATGTAAGAAAACAGGTGTTATGAAAAAATTGAAAAAGTTTAAATAAATGGTTAACATATACAAGGGGTTACCCAAAAGTAACCGGAATTTCTCTGCCGTGGGCGGAGCTTGTGTAGTACGCATATTCCTGCCGCTAGGCATGTATAGTACAGCTCGTCGCCAGTTAAGTGAGACCGGTGTCGTCGACCTGGCTTGTTTTGTTCCCTCTGTAGTCATTGTTTTCATTGGTGCACTGATGTTGTTTTGTTCTCTTTTCGTTTTTTATGATGGCGAGTTTAAGTGAACAACGTGCGGCAGTGAAATTTTGCATTCTGTTCGGTAAAAACGCCGCTGACACTGTTTTAATGTTGAAAGCAGCTTACAAAGATGATGCTGTGGGAAAAACTCAAGTGAACCAGTGGTTTGCTCGGTTTAAAAATGGCGACATGTCGATTGAGAACAAGCCTCTTTCTGGAAGACCATCAACTGCCCGAACAGATGGAAATGTAGAGAAAATTTGAGAACTTGTGCTCGCAGAACATCGACTGACCACTAGAATATCGTGGAGTTTGGTTCAGCGAATTTTAACCGAAGATTTGGAAATGAAAAGGGTCGCTGCCAAGTTTGTACCTCGGGTTCTGACTGACCCTGTCGAGATTTCCTGTCGAAGGTCATTACTGGCGATGAGTGTTGGTGAAAAATTTCAGCCGTATGTTGCTCGCCATCTTAAAAAACGAAAAGAGAACAAAACAGCACCAGTGAAAACAATGACTACAGACGAATAAAACAAGCCGGGTCGACGACACCGGTCTCACTGAAGTGGTGACAAACTGCGCTATACATGCCTAGCGGCAGGAATACGTATAACATAAGCCCCACCCACGGCAGCGCAATTCCGGTCACTTTTGGGTACGCCCTCGTACATATTTTTTTATCAGGCAATATTATTTGTTCATTGTAACAGATATCGTTCATGTAACGTCCATCGTGCAATTATTGATTTTAAAATGTAAATAAATAGTAATTTTGTCATCCTACCTTTAAAAAAAAATTATGTTCGTAATGAGTAAATATGTAACATAATATAAAATTAAAATAAAAAGAGGGCCGAAAGTGCGTCTAATGCATGGGTTATATAGTCATGGCCGGTCGAGTAGCGCTGCCTTCTTAATTAACGTACATGCGAGCGATGGAAGAGTTTTTGCCACTCGAATCACAGACCTTCTTGTGTAGGCCTCGAGTGACAACCTAGTAATGTTTTTTACCCAGCTTTAATTAATCCTGTCACATCTATTATCGAAAATAAAATTTTGATGGATTTGCCTTTGAAACTCGAACTTTTATTTATTTATTTTTGTCTTCTAGTTTTACTAGAAATTAGTTTTTTTATTTAGCCATACGTTGACTATCCTTTGTCTTAAAATAGAAGCAAGAACATCATAATATTATGTGAATTAATATGTCTAACAATATATCGCTTGACATTGTAACTGTTCTATAAAACTTAGTATCGTTATCTCAGTCTGTTCTAAAGTAATTTTCAGAAAAAATAACACAAAATGGTTTCGACAAACTATTGTTTCTAAAAAAAAATACAACTCTAATAACATCACTAGTAAATAATAACACTATAATAACATGTTAGTCATGTTATATAACATGACTAGTAAACACAAACATTGATAATATCACTAGTAAACACAACACTAATAAAAACAGTGAAAACAACGACATTGGTTGCATTAAAATGACTTGTTTTGAGTAAATTTCAGAATATTAATTATAAATCTTATGTGTTCTATTAATTTTTGATATTTAAAAAATCTTATTTTTCAGTGTTTACTCCATTTGACAATGCTTTTGACTGTCTTCAAACTTTCAAATTAATAGAATTTATCTATGTTGTTGTACAATAAATAGAATATATATCTTGTAGCTTACATAATTTTAAAATTTAACCTGCCTACATAAGCAAAAAGTGTGATACTATATAAAGTTGTAATACTTCAAATACAACAAATTAATGTTATATTTACTATCCGTTTTCGTGGAGTCAATGACTTGTCTGTGGTGCTGGCTAACAAATTGTAGAGGGTACAGAATTCCTGAACAAACTTTGTATTTGATTTAAAACGCGGTATCTACAGTACTCCTTACTGTAAAGCACTTAAGATTCGCAGAAACTCTATGATTTAAGTTGTTATCGTATTTTATTGTACTACATTCTATCCTACACAATGTCGGCTTATCTGGAAAAATGTTTTATATAAACTTCCATTATGTTTAATAAATCGTGTTCTGTATCAGCTCTACAATCGTGTCATATTTGCTTACGGAAACAATAAAGTCGGTTGGACGTTCTTAAGTCGTACTATATTAATGCAATTTAATATTTCTCGTTTTAAAGTGTTTTAATTACTTATTATGTATGAACGGAAAAGCTGGCGTGTGAGCTACTGTGCCAACACGAACACGTACTGTCAAAAGTAAATGCATAATCTCTCTCTCTTTCTCTTTTCGATTACTTTGTTTATCAATAATCTTATGATTACAATAATGAGATAAACAAGATTATTGATAAACAAAGTAATCGAAAAGAGAAAGAGAGAGAGATTATGCATTTACTTTTGACAGTACGTGTTCGTGTTGGCACAGTAGCTCACACGCCAGCTTTTCCGTTCATACATAATAAGTAATTAAAACACTTTAAAACGAGAAATATTAAATTGCATTAATATAGTACGACTTAAGAACGTCCAACCGACTTTATTGTTTCCGTAAGCAAATATGACACGATTGTAGAGCTGATACAGAACACGATTTATTAAACATAATGGAAGTTTATATAAAACATTTTTCCAGATAAGCCGACATTGTGTAGGATAGAATGTAGTACAATAAAATACGATAACAACTTAAATCATAGAGTTTCTGCGAATCTTAAGTGCTTTACAGTAAGGAGTACTGTAGATACCGCGTTTTAAATCAAATACAAAGTTTGTTCAGGAATTCTGTACCCTCTACAATTTGTTAGCCAGCACCACAGTGTTTTAACATTTCCTACACATTCCTTTCTCTAGTTTCTTCCCCACTTCGTCCAAGAAACAAGTGCTTCAAACTTAAGCAAATAATATTAAAAGCTGAAACATCTTGTCGCAAGGTCTTAAGGGAAGCACTTTCATAAATCAAAACATCCTTTCTGATCCTTGTGTTTGTATAAATAATCTAAGATTACATGTTTTACACTCGCCGGTGTCCTTGAGTTTACCTCCTGAAATAAACTAGAGATCATCCTTAAGTAAAATGATATTGAAAGTAAAAGGATCGGATGGGAAGGCAATAAACTACATAACCTTCTCTGACATTCCTGCTGTGTGGATGTACATTGTTAAAGGTAACCTTTCCCGACAGCCCTTGACCTGAAGGTACATCCTGCTGACTCTCATGTTCAATCTCTAATTAGATTTCCTCCTCATTCTACTTCGATCCGTCTTTGTTTTGCACATCCTCTTTTAATTAGATCTCTGATAGTTTTAATTGTTTTTGTTTGACTTTATTGTCTTTAACTATATACAGAGTAATAATTTGTGTAATGATGAACTATAATAAACTAAAATATTCAATTTAAAAACACATTTACCATTTAAAAGTAGATAACTATAACTTTGTATTTACTTCCAATAAAACTGTTTTAATAATATACAAAATATCTACCTAAACAATTATACAAAATAATATAATTTTCTAGACTATCAGTGTCGAATAAATTATTTTTAATGAATGACTTACTGGTTTAAATTGTTGCTTTTATTATTTGTTTATTTTTACTTAAGATGTTTTGTATTAAACTTAAATTGTATTGGCTTGTTTTCACTTAAGTTAGTCAGTATTAGTACATTTACTTTATACACGTATTCTTAGTATGTATGTTGTCAATACATACGTATTTCTATCATGAGGAGGAAAAAGAGATAAATAGTTATTGAACGGCGTTTATCAGACACATAAATATAATTTTACAGAGCTCTCGAGTTGATATTAGATTTTAAAAAATACAATCTGTACACTAAAATACAATAATAAGAAAATAAATATACGTGACGAATTGGGTGTTAAATAATTGTAAACGCTTCATGGGAACGATTACAGACATCAAATAAAAAATAATAGCTTAAATAGTCTACTATAGCTGCCAACAGTCCACAAAACACTAATATAAAAACAGTTTACATAAGTATTTTAAACCACTGAAAAAACAATACAAAAACAAAAATGTAAAAGCAAATAAAGTTAAGAAGACTATGAAAAAAACACACTTTTCTAATCTATTTTACCCTCAAATATGTCCACACCGTTAATGTCAAAAGTTGTAAAAGTATAATCGTTAAAGAGACATTTCTTCCATTTGAATGAGTTTAAAAATAGAAAATTATATCTTAGATAACGACATATCTTATAAAAATGATGACGGTGTAAAATTGTACAAACTAAATACACTTGAACAAGTTTTCAATGAACGGCTGTAAGAAACTCGATGAATTATCTTGAAAGATTCGTGTCAATTGACCAGGTATGACCTTAACCTGTAGGCCAGGCATGCAGAAACTTGTGCCATTAATTACTTGCAGAAGACTCCACATATTTACCAAAAAAGGATTTTAAACCTTTCTTTTGGGTTCATTGGTCACGGGAAGCTCGGTTTATTCATGCAATCCTGACTTTCTTTTTTATGAGTAGCATTCCTTTGGTTAAAAGTTCATATCAGGATTAAGGGAAAATTACGATTAAATTAAAATAATATTTCTTATATCGACATAGACCTTGTTCTAGGACTCCTGGGAAACCGGGAAGATTACTTGGGTCTAGCCTGATAATATATGTGTGCTAAAAGTCGAATCTAAATGTAATGTATTTACTAATCCTCCTAAAAACAATCATTGTGAAAATATTGTTTATACGTTTGGTGAAGTGTAAACGTTAAATATTATCACAAAGTAAAAAATGTCATATTTTTCGATTGATTTAATTTAATTAAAACAAACGTTTTGTAGCTGATATATTGACAATATTTAAATTGAATAATTCCAAAGGATATGATTAAAGTAGAATTATTCATAAGAAAGACGCATAAAGACTAAGCTATTTACTTTAAAAATTAACAACGTCGAGTTGGTTGTTTAAATAATATAGTGTTTAAGTTTAACATTCATATTTGTTTAAACAAATCGAATATTTTGGAGACGGATAAACTTAAATCAACCACGACGGGAACCATCTTGAAATCACGGGTGGTTAATTTATCACGAGATTAATCTTGATGTACAGTAATAAATGCAGTAAGAGCAGTTGTCTTACACACAAAGGTATATAGTAGCTGGAAATCTATGCTTTTACTGCTATTATGGTTTTATACCACTCTAAGATTGTCATTTGCATAGACTTCTCATAAGCTAGTACATCAGTAAAATCTATTTCAGAGTTAATCAATATGCTTGATTGTTCTCCATATTTCTGTTATTTGGCTGATTCGTTTACCAATCTGAATGTTGTCATGTTAAAATGTAAACTAGGTTATAACTTAACCAAAAGCCTTTCCATATTTCATATTCATGTTAAAAATTGCATGAAAATTCAATCACTGGTTCTCATGTTCAGGGGGTTTCTGGTGCCGGAACGCACCGGAACACCATTCCGGTACTGCTTTTTATTCATTTATTTTTTACGTTTTGTTTTAACGTTGCACTGGACCATCCATTCTATCAATCACATTCATTCAACACTCGGTTCAGAATTTTACGTCCGCCAATCGCCAATCGAAAAACCTCAAGTTGTCCCCACACTACAGTGCGTTGCGACTATGCGTGCCAACTACAGTAAAGTCTCCCACATGACCCTCAGCTAGGAATCGAAATGGGACAACTTGGGAGCACCAGACACCCTTTTGCCAGTTTTGCGTCACGCCTTTGATGTTCGGCGAGCGCTGCGAACGACTACAAATAAGAGACCGATGATTCAGAGTCGAGGCGGCCGAAAAGTTTAAAAACCAGCAATGCTTAAACTTTTATATTATTAACTTTTTCGGCATGAAAAAGTTTAAAACATATTGTTGAGGTTATTGTAATCAAAATAAGACCAAACATGATGCAATTTGAATCACATTTAGTGATTAATACTTACCGAATAACTCATTTAATTTTACAATTAATTAATTAAAAAATAAATGTCCCTCACAAACAGAATGTCAAACCACGGAATACATACAAACAGCTGTACAGTGACAAACGTCGTAACAAATTCAAGGTTGAAAGGCGCCCCGAAAGACGAAAATATTAAAACGTAGGTAGAACACCGGCCGCACGGCGATTTAGCAGGTTGTCTGCTTGCGTTCACTGTATTCAGCGTCACGCGACTGCGCCCGATACATGATACCTCTCGCGAACTGTCAAAAACTAGAAAGACATTGTGATGTTGTTTAGTTTTGTGACTTTTGAATGTCGTTAGAATAATTCACTGACAAACGTCTATGTTTTGTTCTCGTAATAAGCTTGCTTGTGTTAAATTGGTTTTGTATAAGAAAAGTAATTTCTTGATATACATTAAATGTGTTTAGGTACACAGCGTTTTACCGAGGAATTAAATTTCTGATAAGGCTATTGACCAAATAGTGACAATTTGCCAAGTTTTTGCTTAAAATAATATGTTTCTCTAAAATTTGCTGTGTGCTATACACAAGTACAAAAATAGTTACATATACATGTGCACTTTTCTTATAAAAATAAGCATATTATCTCCACCTTTTAAACTCACCAAAGATATGTAAAATAGGGGTTTTAGAAGTGAACATTTCAAAAATGTTCTGGGATAGTACCCCGGACCCCCCTTTCCGTCACTTCCGGTCAGTTACGGCAACGTTCCGGTACTGGAAAAAAAAACGAGTAAACCTCTGCTCATGTTATATATTAACAGACAGAGAGAGAAAAGTTGTATTTTATAGCATAAAGATGTAATAAGACTGTTCAGTTCGCTGACGACAAAGTGGTGATAGCAAACAATAAAGGTGGTATGTATATACGATATAAAATGTATAGAGAATATACATAGTGGGTGCCTTAAGTAAATATCGATCAATCAAACTATTTATACTTGAATTTAGAGCAATCGGAAATTACATGATTGGATCTAGAAACAGGGAGTTGCTGGTACTTACGTGTATTTGTTGTGTTTGGTTCTATGGGTACGGATGGAAGGGAGAAAGAAAAGCAGTTAGTAAAGGTGAAAAATATGGGATATGTAACATCTATTAAACAATGAAAATAAGCATTCTTCGGTATCCGCCAGAAACTTGGAGAAAGACAGAGAAACATACAGCAAAACTAGAAGTGGACCGGAGCAGGAATTGAAGGACGAATCATGGACTGAGTACAAAAGCTATATATATATCGCTTTGTATATAGCGATGTGGTACAACTATTTATAGCGAGTTTGTGGCAAAATATTTCCTCTGGTGGTTCTGGAATGACAACAAATCCCTTAAGTGGAGTGGCAATACGCAGTTCAAAAATCTACGAGGAAGGGAGATTTCACACAAAAGGACACCAATGATCGGAATCTGTAGAAAATAGGAATCGGACAAATATAATTCTCATCTAAAATATACTTTTGTTTTTTATGCGTGAAATAAAGAACTGCTTGAGTAAATTTTAACTTTGTTTTTCAGATCATACTTTCAATACTGCTTAAAACTCCTTCAAAATGCAAATCACCAGGTTTTATACCATCTAGATCTTGTTCACAAGTTTTAATTTGTATTGTCAGATAACTCAAGAAATTTTAATTTCGAAAATAATAGTTCTCCGTGTGATAAAATTACAGTGCATTTTAATATACTTGAGAATACGGTATATTTAAGTCACACAAACATCAGTAAGGTTAACCGCAGTCTAAAATCACGTACACTCATTCTTGAGTAGAGAGTAAAAGAAAATAATGCCGTATACAAGGAAGGCTAGATAGTAATTTTCTAACAAGGAGAGAAACTTTTATTTCATTTATATATAACCCAGTTTTAAACTTTTAAATATTATTTTACTTTTAAAATGTGAATTTATACTAAATAATTAACACCAATAATAAAATATGTTTGATTTTAATATAATCTTTAGTCAGAAGTTAAAAAATAATAATATAATACCTTACAGTACCTTATATAAATACGCAAAAAGAGGTCACTGATGGAACAATATAAGTTATTGTACTATTATATTACAATTTAAAGACCTGGATACTGAAAAATGAATTTATTAAAAAATAAGTAATGTCATACACAATTCCTGACATAATTTGTAAAGTTGACTTATAAATTTTAAAGGCCTGGATTTAAAAAGATTAAATTTAATACAACTCCGTTTTCTGCCGTGTAATGAATATTCTCCGTGTCAGGTAGTTGACTTCATTCTGTTCTCTCGTTACACACGCACCATTAAATCGACTAAAATGAAATGTAAGGAACTCGCTCACATCCGTTGCCAATTGTCCAAGTTGTGAAAGTGTATCAGATAAAATACTGAGTGCACTTTAACAAACGGCCTTAAAACGCTATTTAATTCCACGCACTTCGAAGGCCATTCCATTATAATTATATGTACTGCAACGTCACGACATTGACATAGGGTGTACCAAAAGTTGTTCACCTTCTTTTAATCATATAATTGTAACTGTCGAGTCACCTAGTCATTCAGGGCGTGAATTAATCGATATAAAGTTAATAAAGTTATAAGAGATTGTTGGCTGGGTTTACTGTTCATGTTTGAAGTTTAAGAAAAGTTGTCTTGTATGATGTCCAATTTCTGTTTTCAAATGTTAAGTAGTCCAATATTTTGTTGCTTTCTCTTCGGTAAAATTTGTATTGTAACCATTGTGTACGAAAGTTTCACCTGGCACTACTTTGGTATAGCTAAACTCATATTGTGGTAGGCCTAATTCTATTAGCAGTAAGGGGATGAATACTATTGGTGTTTGGGATTTAGGGAGTTGGTAGCGAAGCTAATAATGTCAAGCGGAACATAAGCTCGAAAAAAACAATTAACAATTGAAGAAAAATATGTAATTAAAATCGTTTTGGCATCTCTTAACCAAAATCACTGTCCTAAATATATAACTTAATTACAGATTGAGGTAAAAATTACTGTTCACTTTATATTTGAAGTCCTAAGTTCATTAAAACCTTTGTTACTTCTAAAATTGATTGGAAAACATTTGCATTTGCCGAATAAATTGTAAACTATTTATTATCACATTTCGACAAAAAATCAAAGACTAACAAAACAAGTTTTTAACTTTTTAAGTTTTTGTTTCTTGTAAAATATTTTCTTTTGTTAAGTGAACTGGTTGAAGTGTGGTTGTTTTTGCGTGTAATGTTTTAGTAAATATAAAATGTATACCTACACATATTCAGAGTGTTCATAAGTCCCTCCAAGTGGCATGGTTAAAGCTAAAATTGAAAAGCCTGTTCTTACCGTTTTGCAAGCATATTTTTAAAAATTCGCCAAAAATAGTAAATGAACCCCAATCCAAAAGTGTTCCATAGCTTTTTTGTAGGAGAAACTTCAAAGAATTCAAATATGCCACTAAAAATTAGTTTCTTTTGAAATTGTAAAAGGTATTAGCTTAGTAAGCAAAAAATGTTTAGTAACGGAAGGAAAAAAACAACTTTATGCCTACATAAGAAATAGTAAAACATTTTTGTAATTTTTTTCAAAATACACAAAAGTTTTATAATTTAGTTCTAAATATAAATATGTAAAAATATATTTCAATTTCACAATTGTTTAGTTCAAAATAAAACTTTGAATGTTTTTACTACATAACCTGCAAATCAGACTAAGTTCAAAGTGACTAGGCCTAAACATTTTTTACTTCAAACAATGTTTTTTATACCAAAAATTCGAGAATGAAATGTAGAATCAAATAGCATTCTACTCAGTTTCAAATAACTTTACATTTTGTAATGAAAAATCAAAATTTCAAAGCGGCAATTTAACCTAAAACCTTATTTCTAGGCTATGTTATTTCTTCACTTACCGTTTTATTAGAACACTGTTATAAGCCTAATTTCACTCAAACACAATCTACACTTATTTATTTATAACTAAAACACAATATAACACTATTTTATAAACTATAAACACTTTCAATTCACTAAGATATCAAGACGAATAAAACTTACAGTGAACGCTTTGAGATCAGTGTGTAAAATGGTTATCAGGTTATAGACCGCTTCATTTACATTATGTCTGTGCCAACTAAATTTCACCTAAATTATTTGAAATGAACATAGAATAAACGTTGAAATTTTCTCTTTAAAACAGTATATTAAACATCTTTTGAATAAATCGATTTCTGATAGTAAAAATCGATTTACAAAATGCTTCCTTATTGGCCCAATCTTAGACCAATAACAAGCCTTTATTCTAAATTCTAGATCTCATAACCTAATGTAGTCACAGATGATTTAAAAATACCACTTGAAAGATAAAATTCTAATGAATCCAATGCTGTGATGATCTTTGTGACAATTGACAACTGTGAGGAGTTGCAGACCGTTGAAAATGATGAAGTTATACGTTCTTAACATCGCGATGTCGCATGGAAAACAGCTGTTTGACATTCTACAATTTTGAAACGATGATTACGTATGTAAATATACGTTTTACGAAAAAGTTTTAAATACAAAAATTAAAGTTTACTTCATTTATTACGATTGGATAATTCTAAGTGAATTAATTAATCGAAAATGCAAATATATGCAAATTCTCGCTAATTGTCGAAATAGCTGCATCTTGCGCCTGAGAGAACGTCACTTTGGGCAGTCTGCCACTGGGAGGGTTTTAACCCCCTTTTATATTTTTGTTATTGAAAATAAGTTAACAAAACTTTGTATAGGCCTATATCTCGTGTTACATAACAGAACAAATTGTTTGTCATATCTGAACCTTTATGATTTTGGGGGGCTTGAGAGGGTAGGGGGGTTAAAAAATGTTAATATAAAGGTAGGTCATGTAATACACTATTGAAAAGCTTATTAAAAAAGAAACAGAATGGCGCAAACTAGAGCTTAGTATCTTGCTTCGTTTCAAAGTAATGGACAATCAAAGTTCTGGAATATGATATTGTTATCATAGCATCAAAGCAGGTTATTAATTTGTTAATTTTACAAATAAGTGGGTTGTATGTTTCTTTACAAGAATCATACCAACGAAAATCATAGAGGGTCAGATATGTCAACAGATTTGCCCTGTTATGCAACACAAGTTATATACAAAATTTTGTTAACTTATTTTCAGTTACAAATATAATGAGGGGAGGGGGGGTTAAAGGGACTTTATGAACACTCTGTACATATATATATATATATATATATTGTTTTGTTTTAACTGTTATGGAAAACATCTTACCCGTTACAGTAAAGAGTGCCATCTCATTCTTATATTCAATTAGCAAGTAAGAATTATTAACAGTTTCAACTACCTTCAACATTTTATAGCAAAACATTGTATACATCTTTATTTGTGTTTAGCAACCAATGATCACCTCTTCTCAAGAATGTGAACGAATTGGTCATTATGTAACGCTAAAAAAGAAATCACTTTATTTCTAAATTACAAAATGGTTATGCAATCATTTACATTTAAACGTCCCAGTTATTAAACACTTAAGAAAATTGTTCATGAAACTGCCAAATAAGACAAAAATAAAACAATAGTTTAATTTGTTTAATATTGACAAACAATGTAACAAAATGTGTAAGTTGGTAATCAAGCTTATTATAAAAATTACTTCAATAATTTGCTAAAAATGTACGGACTTGAAAACATGAAGTAACTTTATACTACACTAATTAAAAGTAGTAAAATATTAAATAACTTTAACAGCAGAACAATAAACTGAACACATATATTTGATCAAGATAATCCATCGCCTAAATTGCTGTAATAAATATATACTATGTCCCAAATTTTCCCACAGCGTTTTTAATTTCAGATTTTTCTCCCACGGTTATTTTAAACAATGAAACCAGTAAATATTTCGACACCGACACAAAAGTAAAACTAAGTCTTAAATATACATATATAAGATATATACATCTTTCATTCATAGTGCACTAATCAGAAAAATTGGTGAGAGCCTTTTACATATCTATTTAATTAGTAGGATAAACTATCAGATTCAATAAAAAAAGTGGCTGTATAAATATTATACTTGTTCAAAATTAAAACAACGCAAATTCTATGAAACAATAAATTTATTTTACATTGCTAAAGGCAATGTAAACATTAAATCCTGATTCAACGAAAAAGGCGTCATCTGAGTGTGCGTCCACGTCGTTAGAACGAGATTGTCGGTAAATAATATTAGTATAACTTAAATTAGGTTTTAAAATATTATAATTATATTGAACTTACTTAATAATATTAACCAAGCATAACTTACAATAAATTGGTATTCATAAAAAGTTATGTTTTGCTAAGTTATACAGTTTTCAAAGATCTGCATGTACATATCTGAAATTCTTAACTTTAACTCGCAAATCTTGTTGAAGATGGTCTAACTAGAAATGGTACTTTTTGAGTTAAGCATTTCCTCCACAGACCGTAAACGTTGAACTTCCATTTATTGATCTTTATTATGCCTCCGTTCCTAAAACTATTACGAGTGAGCTACTGGTATAGTTGAAGAACAGACCTGATCAATTATTTTAAAATAAAATATCAAGTTGACTCTCTTTTTCTTTGAGATTTTCTCTCTTTATGTCGCGCACTATTCTCACAATAATATGAGTAATAAATAAATACTAATAGTTACAGAAAATTATAATTTATTTTAAACAAGTAAGACGACAAGGAAACCATTATTAAATTTGATCTATTTATTGCTATATTATAAATGTCCATTTTGTGTTACGGATATTGGTCGTGCTTCATTAGTGAATTGTAACGGATTCTAAGCCCTCGAGAGTAACTTTCAGAAGGTTGTTGAATCAAAAATACTTACAGCTATAGATATTCAAACAAAATTAAATTGGTTAATTAAACATATGAATATTTTAAGTCGAAATCATTATCAGACATATATAATAAATCTGCTGTATACAAAAACTAATGAAATCTATGTACAAGGGCTCTCGCACACAATCATCCAACTGTATGGTTCATTCCATCTATTTTAATGTTGAAATTAAATAAAATTTTCAGTAATGAATCTTGAGGCAATATTATTTTTTTTAAATTAAATGCGTTAATAAATTGCAATTAAAATCTCTCTAACTAGTATTGAGTATTATGTTTTATTAGTTATGTATTAAACGTGGTCAAATAGAAAGGGAAAAGGTATGTAAAAAGTTGTGTATTGCTACGATAACGATTGAAAAATCCTTCATGGTTAGCAGCACATTCCACAGTTCTTTCTGTCAGATATCTGGTTAATTAGACGGCGATGTAGTGAAAGTACAATTAAGAAGCCACTAAATTCCTGTACCGTATTGTATTGTTGATACAGTGACTTCCTATTTCATCAAGTGTTTTATTTCTATTAAGTTTATATATTGTTGCATTTCAGTTTTTAATCCAAGACATTTACACGCTTATAATAAATGTATTTATTTGTCAATAAGCATTTATAATTTATTTTTAATATTTTTTTTTAATGTAACAAATTATTTAAGATTAACAATTTATCTAATTTTTAAATTACAAATTGTTTTATAAATTAAGCTGAGATTTTAATTGAGAATTGTTTGAAGTAATTACATTTTACAATTGTTAAAAAAAATAGGTTCCAACCGCTTCATAAATATTCTGTCGATAAGTTAATCATAATCAATGTTAATTTAGGGGTTTTCACACACAAATATATTTTGATCTAAATGGTTACACTTTTCTAAACGATTCGGTAATGGAAATGGGAGTCGCTCCTACCCTGAAAAACAATATACCTACCTCTCTAGTGAAAACATGACAATTTACAAAATTAGTAATTCGGATATGATAAAGTTTGTCAAGTTGTATCAAGAAAAGGAATGTTTGTGGAAAATAAATTCCGAAGAGTTCAAGCTCAAAAATTATTATACTGAATGGATTTTTATAATTGTAATACTCGCTGCCTCTAAACATTGGGACACGGATAGTCGCGTGTTTCCCGTCAATATCTCTGATGCATCCCTGGAAATTAAATTTTTAATCAAGAGCTATTTCGATTTCTTTCCTTTCTTCTTCAGAGTTTGGTAGTTAGAAAAAACAAAACAATCGATAAATTAACAAATAAATAAACTTACACTATCGTCTATATCGTGTTCGTAAAACCTGTGTTTTAATATAATTGTTACTTTCCTGTAATCCAATAAAGCATTATAAATTGCAACCAAATTCATAGGAATAAATATAGTGATATAATTCTTGCGTATCCTGAATAGATATTGCACACTGGAAAAATAATCACTAGTAGCTAAGTATAGATTTGGTTCCATCCTCAAAGAAGTTGGGATAGCTGTTTTGTTTGATCTTCAAATACTATTGGTGGCACCGAGTATACCCAATCACGAACCCACACTCGCTTAACTTTGTTACCGTTTGAGTTTTTCAAGTAATTTTTCAATTCATATATTAACAGTTTGCAAACAATTGTCACATCTTGTTCTGCCATGGCAGACGAGAAACTACCTAGGGTACCACCCCGTGTGAACTACAAAGGTCTAGAATCCTTGCGATGAATAAGCACGTCAAAAGAAGTAGTGCTCTCGCCCGGTTAACTACCCCGTGCGAACCCAGCTTCTGAATGATCCAGTTTCTGGAACACCTAGGTGACCACAATTACCTCAAAATTAAAGAATGAATCAAGAACAAACATTGAAATAATAAACTGCGTGCTAGTAACAACCAATACAATCACATGGAAAACATCACGTCAGCGACATCTTTAACGTCTCGCTTAAGCCTTTATGAGTATCTGTTGTTTAGCAAATACGTAATGCTTAGCATGTTGAACCACTCAATAGTGGCTAGCTTATACTTTTTCTACAAAAATTATAGAGTTTCAAATAATTGAAGAGCATTTGTCACAGCTCTTAACTTAATCTATGTACACTAGGGACTTGAACTTTCAATAAAATTTGAACTTGAATAACTTTTAAAAAATGCTTACCAAGAGAGTTTGTATGTGCTAGTAAGGTACACATTTGTTTACGAGGGATGTTTGCACTCAGACACACAACTACACGGTTCTTTATTCCGTAGAAGATCAAACAGTTATGAGAGCCAAATTATCAACCTTCGTCTGTTTTATATTCGAGATGCAACGTGCGATACGACTAATGGTTTAACTAAATAACCAGCTGACTGCATTCACGGTCGTGAGTTGCATTGATTACGGTATCGGGTATGTTAGCTGGTCGGTAACTCTTGTACCTAATGGAAACTATGCTTTAGTAAAGGTTGCAATTGAAAATGAATGACTAAGTAACATATAAGATGGTGTCACTCGATGTTAGCACATGTTGTACTCTTCACGTTGTTGTGTCATACAGTTGTTATTCTACGATTAGGAATTTATCGCGACTAAATCTTGTGTCGTAAAGAACAATAAAGACATTAAAAAGGTGCACTCTATGACTAATACCGAAATATATTAAAATATAGTAATACAGTACCAATAAGGGCCAACGCATTATAATTAATCTCCTTTTCCTTCACATCTGATTCCACTTGTTTCTCCATGTAGTGGATGGTTGATACGTTTATAGTTAACATTTTCTTGAGTAAATCCAATAATTTGTACATTAGTAATTTTGTATTAAAAAATAAATTACTTTTCATAACAAAGTGTTTCAACTTTAGAAAAATTGTAAATTATCTTTAGAAAAGTCAAATTTAACAAATAAAAAAAACGTTAGGTGTGCTTAAGACCACACGTTGGAAGTGATAACTTCTATGACCGATTTATATGTTTATCAGTATTAATATTAGAGGAGATTATAGGTCAACAAATTACACAAGTCAATATATTGTCCAAAAATAATATATCATATTTTGAAATTGCATAATTATAATATTATAATATAATAATTATAATATTATAATATAGTAATATTATAATAATTATAATAAGTATGCGAAAAATAGTGATAATTATAATGTAAGCAGTATTTACTTAGTGACTAATTATTTTGAGTGAGGTATTAGTGTATGCACTCTACATAGAATTCTAAGACTAATTCAATATGTAAGGGATAGTTATTATAATAATAATTATAATATAATATATTATGTATCGTCTATTCCCTCTCAACGCGCTTACTTGTCTATATATATACTATTACCTAACAGAACAATGTTCGCTATTGCAATAATATGGTTACCTACAGCAAATGTTACATCTTAAAGTATTTTAACTGATTCTGTGTGTATTTTGAAATGCTTTCATCTTTTTTTCCTCGTTTTTTTTTTTTTTTTTTTTTTTTTTGTATTTGTTCTGGATGCGACCGAACTGCATCAGATGATGATGTACACTGTGCTGATAGGGTTCGAAGTTGAGAAATTTGGAGACCATCGTCTGAAACCTGGGATTGGGAAGCTGACTGTATTTTCTCCACGCACTAATATCCATTTAGTTGTCAGGTAAAGAAGGTGCGAGAGGAATGAGAACATCAAAGTGGCCTCTCGTCAGTTCCCCAGTAAACTTTAGCCTCCCTACTCCCTCGATCGGTTCGCTAAAACTCTCCCACAACAAATAACCATCTCTGTACACCTGAAATTCATAAAAAATAATTCGGTTGCTGATTGAATTTCACAGGAGGTTCCAAAAGTTACCGGTTTGCTCATATCCGCGATATATTCTTTTTTTGTTGAATAAATATCTGCTGTTACTTTTAAAGTATATGGTTTGAACCTGCGCCAATTGTTTGAAACATGACTAACAACTCTGATCCTCACCTCACACCACAGTGAATCGTGTCGTGTACAATTAAAGCCAAAGAGTAAAATAAGCATTGGCCATCTGACCTAGAAGAAACTACTCTGTGAGGAATAGGTACTCCATTGACGTGTATGACCTCCATTGTTGTTATAATAATAATTATTATAATTATCCCATACATATTGAATTATTCTTAAAATTCTATGTATAGTGCATACACCAATACTTCACTCAAAATCATTAGTCACGAAATAAATAATGCTTACATTATAATGGTCACTATTTTGCGCATACGTATTATAATATATTAATATTATAATAACGTATTATTATATACTATGTATCGTCTATTCCCTCTCCACGCGCTTACTTGTCTATATATACTACGTATCGCCTATTTCCTCTTCACGCTCTGACTTGTGTCTACGCAAAAAGTTTGCGTGACGCGAGATTTCATAAACATAGTCAAGCGAAAGTGAACAACGGGCCAATAGAAGTTATCACTTCAAAAAAAGAAAACATAAAAAACAACTGTTGCTTTAATGAACCTATGGTGACTTTGGCAGTATTTTTTAATTATTTTTTTAAATCAGCATTCGTTATATGAATTAACTTATAAGAATCGAACTTGTGAATGAGTTTTACTGTGATAAATAATTTTATAATATAAATTAGTGAGAGTTAGGTAAATAGTAGCAATGTCATTTGATTCACTTGGAACTTTAATTGTATTATTTGAACTGTTTGTTAAGTTTTTTCAGAATACTTAGCAGCTGACATACATATATCTGTATATATATCTGTCTTGTGAGTTTCAAATTTTTATTTTTTTATTTATTTTTTTTCCCACTTTTGTATAATTAGTAACACTAGACCTTACCTTAAAGTGAACCTAATTAAATTCACCAGTTTTATTCTACTATTGTAATATTTTTATTGAACTATTTGTTTCAATTATTTTATTTTATTGTAATAAATTATTAATGCTGTATTTTATTACAATTTTTTAATATCTTATATCATTAAGTCATAAAGTCGCACATAATGTAATTTAAACAACTGTTGAATACAAAATATAAGCAGGACGAACCATTCACAACAAAACATTTTCTTCAGGAAGCCTAAAGCTTAGAAATGTACGTCAATCCTTAGATCATAATGTTGTTACAGTTTTCCAGCTTAATGATATGGGTCATCAAACTGAGACTCACTAATAAGAACTTTATTAGAACCGATAATTTCATTACCTATTAATTATTTTAATGAAGACAGGCAATTACTTATAAGTCAACAACATGTTATCATGATTTTTGCTTCCAGATCATTATCACAATCATTAATCATGATCTATTTGTGTAACGGATGTTTGTGTACTATGTCTAGCCGTCTAAGTGTTACGTGAAAACATTCTTAACAATTTTAAATAAACTGAAGCTCTCGCGTTGTAAAGTAAAGCTTACATTTATTTTTTTTTTTTTATAAGATATATTTATGATATGATCTAGCGGCTCTGCTTTTTTTATACTCAAACCACAGTATTTAATATTAGCTAGATGCAACTAATTGCAAATATCATACACAAACTTCATCATAGACCAAATATAGATTGTCACTGAATAATTTTATAGTGTAAAATATTTCAAAAAATCAACAAGTTTTTACATTTCAAAAACGATTACCGTTCTACTGATGAAAATATGCAGAAATTTTGGGATTTTATATATCTGTGCTGAAAAATATTACTATTTCTTGATAAATACGGAACCAATTTTAATCGAACATATAAACAAGTTCATATAACGTACTTAACGCAACAAATTTGTACTCGACCATAAACTAAAAATACTTTTAGTATGTATATACAAGATAGAGACAGGAATTATGTAATGTATTAACTATTTACAAACGTAAACTTCCATATGATCAGTTGATGCTGAAGTAAACTCCTATAAGCACATATGTTCACCTATTTTAATGCAAAAACTTACATTACAACATCAAATTCAAACGTATTCGATAATGTTGAATTGAACAGTTTTTTTGTTTGTTTGCATAACGTACACCTTGTTGCCTCCATACTTAAACTACATATTGAGGATAATCTTCCTATCATACCATGCAAGCAGCAAGTACAGATCACGCATTAGGCACACGGAAGCACGTGTCAGATTGCGAGCTCGTGCTGCCGATACGTTTCCCTCGTGCAATCACATTGTTACTCTACTAATAATTTTTTTTCTCCCTCTGTTCGAGAAAGTACGCCCAATCGTCCCGTACAGTAATGAGCACATATAATGCATAACTTTTTTATTGAGACGAAACCACAACACCGTTTCATTTAAGTGATACTTTCCCTGCTGTTGCTGTTTGATTTATAGAGAAGGGAATAATATTTTCTGAGTCGATGGACAAGAAATTGATGTGGTGGAAACTAAATGGTTGCAATAGATCTAAATTATTCATGTGATTGTACAGATTGGTCAATAGGAGTACTCATTTCTTGTTAGTATGACGTTTATGGTAATTAATTTACTAACTTGCACTAATTACTAATTATTCTACCGTGATTGATTATTTAGAATAAATTCAAAGGTACTTTCTGTTTTTTAAATCAGTCATTCTTATTTGATAAATATTGTGTAGTTCGGTTTATTGCACAATGCTTCAAGCCGTTAAAACTAAATCATACTTAATTCAAAGGGGATATGATTAAATTAAATTACTCACGCCAACCCTCATATTGGGAGTGTTTTCAATACACAATGCATTGCTTGCTTCGCACGCCAACCCGCGTATTGGGAGTATTTGCAATACACCGTGCATTGCTTGTTTCGCACCCCATCCCATTTTCAATACTCAGTGAAAATGGCGTGGGATATGATATACATATTAATGATAACACATAATATTATCAATACATATATATAAATATATGTGTGTGTGCGTTTGTGTAAAAGTATTACATTCAGTTAATCTTAAAAAGATATTCATATAAGACAATACCTCTGAGTATGAGAGTATAATGAATTTTTAGAATTATAGTCACATTTTACCAGTAACGCTTTTAAATACAGTATTGTTTAAGTAATCTAAAATATACATAATGGCTACATTTATTAATTTAACAGAGTACTTGGTCCCGTAGGATATTTAATATAAAATGGATTTATATTCATCCAACTATATAAAAACATTGTATCTGTTATACATAGACTAAACGTAATACCTAGCTCAATCTCGAAAAATAAAAAATATTGAATTGCACACATTGAACAAATACAAAAATTTTAAATACGATGTATGGTGTAAGTGAAGAAATATATATCGAACAATATATATATATATATCTACGAGAATAGGTAATTGTAATACACAAACAAACTTAATTAAAAACATTTCCCCATTATCTTACAATCGGTAATAAATAACTAATGGAAAAAAGATGTCTTAACAGATATAACTAGAAATTTGCATTATTTATAAAACTTTCTTAAGATCTCGACAAAAGACTCATAAAATTTTATCCACTGCTATAAATATTTTCATTATATCCGATATTTTATATTACATGTAATTGGAGGAAATGTCTTACTTATGACAAGTCAAAACCAGAGCAACCAACTTCAACTATGTTGAACTATTTATACTAGCATAGGAACTATAATATAAATACAAAAACAAGAATATTAATTACACAAGTACATAAATCATTTCACTCAGAAGTAAGTGGAGCCAGAATAGACATGTTGCAGAACTAGAACCTGTGTCGACAGTTCCACCCGAGTTTCACCTGTTTATTGGCGATTTGTTACGCTAACTTTCTCAAAACAGACAATATTTTACACTTGGTGAGAATTGTTGTTTTTCCGTTGTTAGATGATCAAAGGTTTGTACCGTCTCGCTACTCGCTACTTGCCCAAAACACATTTTGTTAATAACAGCCCGAGTTGTGGAAGCACTAACCGTATGGACGCTTTCTCTACGGGTCCACAAAATTTGTAACAAGATCGCATCCGTTCATCATGTTTCACATAACACGTTTGCATTCCTGTATCATCCCGGTGTAGCATCATTCCTAATAATTATAATATTTTTTCAGGCAAGAAGTGTTCCACCGGCCTATTGTGTCCCGTATTGCGTATGATCATAGAACTGCAACAACTAACAACTTATACTAGTATAGGCCTACTGTAGTATCAGGCAATATGTGTAATGGAATGGCAAAAGCCTAATTCCATATTATCATTCTATTTGACGAAAAAATTATGAAGAAAGCATTTTCGTTAATAATTTCAGAGCGTTTAATTTGAACTTCATTTTTATCCATACTATTACAAGAACTTAGCCAAGTACTTGAATGTAATTTAACATTTATATTGCACTCGGCCAATTTCAGATCACCACCACCAAATGTACACTTTAAGAAATTGAATTAAAATTTCACACTTTCTTGCTTGGCTGAAAGTGTATTCGTTAGTTTTAGTTTGCAATTATTTTAAAGAATTTATTGCGGACTTGAAATAATATGAAACTAGAAAACATTTCAAATGAAAAACGTTTGGCATTGAATCAAAAGTTAGCAACACTAACCATTTTGCAATCGATTTCGCTATATGGTTCGGTTTGTGAAAAATGTTATGCGGAAATTTGTGCGCCATAAGACGCACATTGTATAGTATTTGTTATGCATTTATTTCAAAAACACACAGTTTCTAATTTAGAAACGTTAAAAATTATAAAATAAGCTTAAAGGTGGTTATTATTATAAATAAAGAAGGTTGATTCTATAGTTAATATGTCATACTTAATATATTGTGTACACAAAGAAGCTGTACTTGAAGTATAAACCCTTTAAATTTGTTAGGAAGTCCAAACAATTGGGAAATCGTAAGTTTACTTTTTAACGAAATGTTAAAAAATGCCGATTTCATTATAAAATGTTTAGGAAACTTTTATTTATTTATCTAAAAGGGCTATACATAGACCTACCTTAGATTTAGTCAATTTGTACCATAAATTTAATATGGTTGAAAGATTTAAACATTTACATGACCATTAATTTTATTTAACAATTTGGGTTACTCCCAACCCTCAAACACCAGTGAGCTAAAAACCGAAAATGAAAACCTGTTACGGATGATTAAAGAATCAATCCTAAGATTTTCCTGTAAACAGGATTAAAATAATTTCAAATAAAATTAAGTTTAAGGAAGGACGTGATTTTCTGTTTCACTATCTTAATAATAGCTAACGAATTTCCGGCATTTTTAGGCTATTAAAAAAATAATATTATCCGTAACAATATTTGTCTCGCTAAGAACTTTAAAAGTTAATATCACAAGACTGCGGATTCCATTTGAAATTTGTAAACTAACCCCCGCACCTTTATCCACGAGAAGACGTTTTAAGGGGTTTATGTTCATTTTCAGGGACTGTATGTATGATTTTAATTAAAAATTAAAGAAAATTCTTGGGTGGTTATATCAAGAAACTTGTTAAAAATCTTTGGATTTTGGATCTTTGGATCGTTGTTGGCATTAAAAAAAAACTAAACAAAATTGGATATGAAGCTCTTTACTAATTTATATTAAGCAGAACCAATCAGAATCAACTATTTGAAATATTTCAATTTGTTATCTATTTACGTCAACATATTATGCACGTATTTAAATTAATTATTCTAGGAATATGAATAAGACATTTCGACGAAGATTTATAAGTTATAAAGTTATTTTCCCGTCTTCAACATAAAAGAAGACAATTTATGAACATTTTGAGAACGTCCATTTCTGACGAAACAGACAAAATTGTCGACATTCCTGACACTCAGTTTAGTGTGGCATTTACAGCGTCGTTGCGGTCGTCGTCAAGTTTACGGCTAAGGAATCACAGCGGTGTGACCGTCACAATGAAGTGTCGTAATAGTTAACGTTCGCCCGTTGACCATATCTAAGCACACCTATATGACTATTTCACAGTCCAAAAACCTTAGGCAATAACAGCTGTTTTATACATTCACTTAACCGTGTGACCTTAACATGCCTCGTGGGTACAGTTTATATAAACATAATTTACTTTGATTCATAAAGCTAGTCTCTTAAAGAGGTACGGCATTATGGATGTTTTGTTTTTGATATATGTTGTCTTCATTATTAGATAACAACCTTATTTTTTATATTTTATTTGTGTTAACACAGGTAAAAGCCGTGGATTTAATTCTGGTACTTTTACGGTATTTTACGTTTTGATTGTTTTTTTGGGAACCAGATAAGCTATAAGGTCGCGTAAAAAAACAAAATGTGCAGAATTATTTCTTATGTCTATTTGTTTAAAGAAAACTTCAAACAAATTTAATTCTAGTACGAAAAATCTCAAAATATTTTTACTTCCGGTCAAAAATGTGGTCTACTTTCAGTCAATTTTTTTGGCTAACGAACTCGTCCAAGTGACTTAGACAACCAACGTGTGTACCAAATTTGGACCAAATCGGACGTTAAATGCGTCCGTTAGAGTGCGCACACATATGTAGGCCTACATAAAGTTACTTCCGGTCAAAAATTTGGTCTACTTCCTGTCTATTTTTTTGGCTAACCTACCAGTTCAAGCGACTTAGAAACCCAATGGGTGTACCAAATTTGGTCCAAATCGGACTTAAAATGCGTCCGTTAGAGTGTGCACACATATATACATATATATATATATATATATGATTTTTAATGACACCCAAAACGTGTTCTGGGGACCATGATCGGTGCTCATTTGCTACTCCCGACCTTGGATCTTACCATAAGGGTCACTGCAATAGCTTATTTTTCCTATGGAAATTCGCTAATAAACTTAATTATCAATAAATAACACAAAACATAAAAGTACATCTTGGTAATATAAAAAAACTTTTATTCTTTCCAATAGAACAAAAAAATCTGAGAAGTACAAATTTCACTTGTGCTCCAAGGGTCCCGTGCCACCAGAGTTATAACTAACGATTGAAACAAGCGATAATACCCAATATACGGAACTAGTAATAATAGTCAAGGCGGAAAGAAATTATCTATGGATGCGTACCTGTGAAAAAGTTTACGGCACAGATTTACCTTATACCTATGATGAAAATAATATTTTCTGAATTTTTTCGAAACAATTGGGATTAGTTTTCCCTTAAACTGTTTGAGTATTTCTAATGCCATTGATTTTCTAAATTTGAGCAGTACTTTCTAAAATAGAAAAGATAAATGTGGTTTTATCAACATTTTCAGAGATATCTTGAAAACTGCCTATAACAAAAATCTAGAGAAAGTGTTGATTTCTTCAAGTAAAGCAGTTTGAGACAATACACAATATACGATAGTATTACAAACAATATTATGTTATAAAATACTCGCTTTACAAATATGCGAACTTCCATTAGTATGCCTTTATTGATTCTGGGAAAAATTGACTGTCCAGCAAACATATATAAAATAATAATCCTAGAAGGGTTCTGTTTTCCTGAACCCCTAAAAACCAAACACTGAGATACAATCTTAAAAACATTAAAGTATATCTATGAACGATTTTTTTTTAAATTACTGTAGGTCCCTCTGCGGGAATATCGTTTGACGGTGCCAATCCTGTGTTGAGTAACAATATTTAGTTTATTGATTGCTGTGCATTTTAACAGTTTAATCAATAATTGCAGGACATAATTTTTAGAGCATACGTCGATTATGTTAAGTGAGTTAGTGGATGTTTTCTATTTAATATAGTAATATTTATATGTATTATGAATAAATGTACAAATTATTAAAACAGTACATTTTTCCTCTCTCGTACAAACAAATACGAACACATATTCGCATATGTATACATAAAACAATGATAGGCACACAAAGATAAACTTAACTACAATCCTAAAGAACATTTAGAAAACCTAATGAAATAATTCTACAACCATTAAAAAGCAAAGAAGAAATATTTGCGTAGAGTGACTTCAAGATTAATTTAGGATTGTTTAAACAAAAAACTATGAAGTTTATGTTATTTTATTCATATCACAACGAAGAAATTAGTCCTAAATAAAAATAGCAATGAATCGAATAACCTCCAAGGTAGAGTGCATGGGCATGATCAAGGTTTCTGTTTGCCCTTGGGGGTAGAACCGGTTTAGGTAAATTGTTAATACATTAATCCTATATACAAACAATATCCTAGTGAAGGAATTCCACGAGTTAGGTTTAACACAGTGACAATATCTAGTATCAAGAAGTAACACCGTGTATCTATGTGGAGTATTACTTCTGAGTTATTTTGAAATTTAGTTTGTAATATGCATTGGCTGGATCATATAAATTTGTATTTGATTGTATACAATTTTAATTGAAATATATAAATAAACATTACTATAATGTGTACAAAAAGATCAATTTTTAAAAGTATATTTATTGCATTAATGTTTCATTGATGTTTCATATAAAAGTAGGCTATGTATTTATATGTTATAGGGCTACATATAAAAGATCGGTAATGTCAGATTTTAAGAAGCATGTTTGTAATAAACATCTCTTGTTTCCGGGAATTTTTAATTTTTGTTAAATTAATTATTGATTGTGTATATGTCCCGATTGTGTTTGTATGTTCTATGTGTAATAGATTTTTTATTGTTTGAGTATGGTTATTTATTTTATTTTTGAATATGAAAAGCCAGATTATCATTCGTTTGTAATTCTTGTTAAATAAATTTATGTGGTAATGAATGACTGTTTTTTAATGTTTTGAATTTGTTACCTTTTTATTATTTTAGTTTAGTTATTTATTTTATTTTGAAATATGAAAAATACATAAATTTAAGTAGTATGCAATATTATGTTTATTATGTAAATGCGTTTTATGTACAATTTTGTTCAATTAAGTGACTTTTGGCAAGCGAACTATGTTAATACAGGAACTAGTTAATAAACACTGTAAAATAAAGCATCTCTAATAAAAATATTAAGGTTGACTTTATATATTTTTTTTGGGGTTTAAAGTCGAAACCTGGGTGGTTATAAAAAACAAAATAAAAACAAAAGGTTGACTTTATAATGAATTGCTTCTAACTCTAACAATATTTCCTTAAGCCTTAACTCAAATGTTTAAATTTTGCTAGTGTAACCGATATCCATTTACCTAGAAGCATTTAATCTTTCAATTAATGAGTTAAAACTTTTAGCGCTATTTTCGTTGCATATCATTCTGATACTAGAATTTGCCAATAGGTAGTATTATGTCAATTTTGTTTTGTTTGGATATCATATAATGAATGATAGTGCCAATCATTCAAATATGACAGACAGTTTTAGGTAAAACAAATTTGGAAAACGGTTGACCCTATAGGCCATCCATGTAACTTCCCGCTAAGTTTAATTACAACAAACACTATTTTTGGAAATTTTGAACTGACATAACTTTTGAATGAATCAACCGATTTTTATGCGATTTGCGGCAATTGATGCAGTTTTTGAAGTCCATTGAAAGAATCAACAACAACAATTTTTCAGAAGAAAAGTTTCGGAGAAATTGAGGAAAAACACTTTTTTTATTTTCTTTCGTTCACGATATCTCGCGAATGAATCAACCGATTTTTATGCGATTTGCGGCAATCGATGCAGTTTTTCGAGTCCATTGAAAGAATCGACAACAAAAATTTTTCTGATGAAAAATTTCGGAGAAATTGAGAAAAAACACTTTTTTTATTTTCTTTCGTTTACGATATCTCACGAACGAATTAACCGATTTTGACCGGACTGGTAGCGATCGACGTCGCTATTCAAGGTTAAAAGCTGATTAGATTTTGGAATTGATCGGTAAAGCCGTTTAAAAGTTATTAAAAAAAAACTGATTTGAAAATTCTTTATTTCTTAGTTTTTTCGAAATTTCTCAGAACCTACCGGTCCGAATTAGTTGAAATTTTTAGGAAATCTAAGTTTGATGGAACTCTTTAGAACGCCGTTTGGTAGGATCCAATCGGTTAAGCCGTTCAAAAGTTATAAGCCCCCCCCCACACACACACACACATACATACAGACAGGGTGACACCCTCTCGGGAGTGGTCAGGGAAGATTCCTAGGACCTCAAAACGTCGAGGTTTTCAATTTTCTTAAGTTGGTGGTTTGTCTTTAAAATTATTGAAAAAAATGAAAAAAATTACTATGTAAGTAATGTACGAAAATGACAATAACATACGTTTAACCACAATCTATACATATAATAAAATCGTGTCTGTCAGTTTGTGACGCATCAATTGAGAACGGCTGAACGTTTAAAGGTGGTGTTTGAGCTAGGCCTATAGACAAGCTGAAAGGTTTACGAGACATCCACATTCGAAATAGTCCGTTCGTTCAAAAGTTGTGACGTTATTAGTGACCAAAGACGATTATTTCACTCTTTTTTGGGCAAGTTTCTGCGTATAACTTCAGACTGGTAGCACCTGCATTCAATTTGAGATTTTGTTGGTTGCATAGTTAGGAGTTATAACACAAAAGTATGCGTTTTTCTTAAACTTTTTGGTTTACTGTGTTTTTAAGCAGCTATAACTTTTCAACGGTAGGTTTTAGGATAAATCGACGACCACTTTGGCGATTGAATTTTTTCCTCAAAAATGTTTGCCTCTGCAGGTTTATATGGTAGCCCGCTATTCCTCATCCATGAAGAAGAGGTTTAGAAATACAGGGGTTGGGTTCGGAGGTATGAGTGTCAAAAGAGCGCGTCGTACCAGTTAACATCTTATGGGAAGCAATTGAGAATAGAGAGCAGAAGCGGCCGAGACTAGCCAGGATGTCCTAGAATATTGCAGAATGTTGTATAATGTACTCGAATGTTGGGGAGTTTCAGAATATTAAAGAGAGAAAAAACACTTTAGTTTCGATTATTTGCGCGAAGGGACTGAGAAAGATCTAGACTGTTCTAGAAATAAGAAACGGTCTATGAAGCTAATTCTCAAAACTTGGCGCATTTTACTCTTAAGTTATACATAGCAAAGAAAAAACATTTCTATTTCCATTATTTGCTTCTAAGGTGCAAAATACTATTCGTAGAAAATATGTTAGGTAAAATGTACTCAGAGACGTGAAATGCACCCTAAACGAATCCTGCTTTTCGCCCTTACTGGTATACAACTTACCATGAATGTAAGCCTAGAGGGGAAACTAGGATTGACTTGGACGAAACTCGCTATAGGTTTTTTGGACATTGAGCTCTTAATATTTACCCGATAAATATTCAAATATAAATCATTTGTATTTATTTATTCATATATGCGACCGAATCTACGGGTATTATACCAACAAAACCTAAGAGACCTGTTTATTAAATTATTTCTAAATGGGCGATACTTTAGTATTATATTTCAAATTAGTATACAGAAATAAGCTATGCAGTGTTCAATTGCTACCTTGAAGAAGTGATGCTTCATTTGTATACATTGTCTGAAAATAATACATTGTTAAATACACAGTAAAATAGGAAATCGCCTGATGGAACTAAAATTAAGTAGCACTACTTCTCTATCTTTCCATATTAATCCATCTTGTTTCAATCTAAATTTAATATTTTAATTAGGGAAATATAATAGTCCGGGCTAAATAGTGATTGTTAAATGGTTAATAAAGTATATGTTTCAAAGCAAAGCAAGAAAATCATTAACTGAATACAGTCATTGGTGTAACTGACTTTCTTACTTAGTCACTGCAGGTTACCAATGAATAGTTCACTCTTCCAGAATCATCGTAATTAACCAGGCAAAACGAATTGACAGTATTTTCCTGTTCAAGGGCGCAAAGAACTGTGAAGAATCTGAAATGGAAGTAAACTGTAGCAAGAGAGATGACACGCCACTGTGAACCGTTCTGTTGGCTAGTCCTCAAGGTCACTTTGAATAAAGTAAGGAATCAACAACAGTTTCTAACCTCTAACGTGAATCATTCCACTACAATAAGGAAGCTCCGTTCCGTTATGCAGCCTGTCAGCATCCCAATTTGAGATATTTGGTAAAATATACTACGAAAATAAGCAGTAGTTTATTACGTATAATAAAATATTGAAAATAAGATTCAATGTACAGAGGCTGTAATTTAAAATAAATTCTTAATGACACGACTTAATTTAAAGAGTATAAAATAAATGTTGGTTAATTTGTTGTGTTTGGTTACAAGTGTGTATTGTTTAAAATCTTCTTCGCATTATGTGTGTGGGTAGAACGAAGATGTAAAGATTTATTGGAATAAAAGACTGCTAGTAAATTGAAATCCAATTTCAATATTAAAATACAAGAAAATATATTATTTCAAAAATTATTTATAATATGAAAACTTATTAAACACTGACTAGTATGTCTGCTGACTGATTAAAAATGTCTTCACAAAAATGTTAAACCTTTTATATAGAGCATATACTAAGGTGCATATACATCTTACTCGACGACCTCGTAGCTGAAACGTTATACACCTGACTCCAAAGCTAGTTTACTGTTGGAATTCGTGGAAGACCATGGACGTTTTTTAAAGGAATAAGAAGTTGATTCGTAGTTTATGTAGCTTGTCAGAGTTTTTCGCATTAAAACACAACAACAAAGATAAATCTAAATTTTATAATTTATTCGAACAATTTTTTGCTTTTCTATTTATTTGTATGTTTATTTATTTATTATTTTTTATCCTTAAGTGTTAAAGAGTGTAACTAGCCCTACTTAAATACGAAATAGCAATGATCTAACTCAAATAAAGTTTATTTCCAAAAATAATAAAACTAGAGCTCAAAATATTCTGTCTCCTCTATCACTTATATTGTTTGTATAAGACGACGAAAACAACTTGTCTAGCCTTTGTCCAGTAAATTTGTTGCTGTAAAAAATGTTCCAATGTGTGTTACATAAATTTTGAATTTGTACGTTTTATATTAAACTCCAGAGTAACACCGTATTTCTACACAAACAAAGCAGTATTTATTATTCTATGTTTTACTATGTGAACGCAGATCGTAGAAGAATACTCATCTTTATTTTTCAACGTACCAAAACTTAACCATATTAACTAATTGTAATTAACCATATCGTTACAATTATAAAACCATAACTAATCTAAAATTACACTCTCAACTGAGATTACAACGTACTAACCTTCAATGCAACCTTTAATTATTACGTGAAGCAATTTTTACGGCCAAGATGGAGGTTGGAACCCATCTGAGTGATCAAAAGGTCAGGTTTGCAAACACAATATTTATGAAACAAATCCGTTTGAGTCATTATTTTACCTGAAATATTGTGTATCGTCGCAATACTCTTCATTCAAAGTACCAGTTTCTTACCCTTTATCATGCAAACAAAATTACATTTTTTCATTTTATGAAATCGTTAAAAAATACTTACTTAAGTTAACAAGCATAAACACATTTTTCCCCCTCATCATAGGTGTTTTTGTTTTATGAAAACGCTCGTTTATATTCAAATACGAACATTTAAGATTACATTTGAACAATTAATTATACTTGGTTTTGTAAGAAACTCCTACCATTTACTGTACGAGGAATGCAACGGAAATCAATTGTTTTCGTGTTTTTACCTACTAGTGTACAGGATCTTCACATATTCTTAACAAGCTTTAACTAATTAACAAGTATTGGATAAGTAGAACTTCTCAGCATCATTGTAAAACTAGAGAATCGTTGTACTTCTCTTTTTTCACTGAAATTAATAGCAGATTTTGGTTGATTGTGTACATATCCTACTTTCCGGAATTCACCACCAGTTAATAAATTTATAGGTTTATTTTATTAGTAATCCCAAATGTGTTTTCACAATTTTAAGAATGGCAAAAAATACCAACCACATTACTAACCTTTAAAGAATCTTCTGGCCGGCATATATACCAAACCAAAATTCGTCTCCTGTATCAAATCATCCGCAAATGTTACCAGAACCAACCACAAAGAAGAATGTTTTCGAATTCGACTCTATAATTAAAAACATGTCACGAAACCAGATGCGTCAAAAGGTTAAACAAGATTCAACTTTCGCTCTATCATCCTCTCACATAACCTAACCTTAGTCATGTCTCTTCTCTCTGGTAAATACAAGGTTTGACTTCATTGTCCACCGCCTCCTCTTTTGTGACGTAATAATAGCAAAGTTAAACTTTCTTCTTTTGTTAACAGAACAGGGGTCTGTCAAAAACATCATGTTATTCAATACACTCGTTTAAGTATTATATACTTTTTGATCTAAGCCTAATATCTTTTCAATTTGTAAACGATTCCCGTGAAGACAATCTTTTCATAAATTGGTCTTGTTAAGTTGTCAAACTGAAATTTGTCTACAATGATATTAGTTTACTAAAGAATGTTGTGCCTTTCCAATTTTTTGTAATTAAAAGAGTATACACCAATGAAGTTTATAAATAGATACATAACTTCTGCTGAAAAGAAATTATTTGTACTCCATCTGTTATACAACAGATCACCAAATAGCATTGTTCGCTTATATAATTTTATGATACCCATACCTCAATCATTGTCAATGTCTGTGTTCTCTTAAGCCCTATGTTAACTTCGATTTTGCATCTACAGTGATAGTATAACTTGTACATGTAAGACTTTTGTAGATAATTATATTAAATACTTTTATTGTTAGGACTATTTATTCGTGCATTCATCGTCATTCCTGTAGTAAAATAATAATACCCGATTCTCAACCTCTCGTTTTAAAGTTGGAACTAAATACTAAATAGGAAACATAGAACTACAACTCTGAAACAAAGTTAAAACATCAACCTAAAAGTAAGACAACTAGAACAGAGCTTTCGACAAAACCAGGGTGAAACAAGTCTCATACAACACTGTGCAGTCTTACCAATCTGACAAAGAATTTTGAAGGGAAATTGTTGTACAAACGGGAATATGTAATAAATATCATAACCATAACTTGTTTCAAACACAAATTTTCAATATTACTTAAAGTAAAGAAAATGTGATTTTGGTTTAATTTGAGAGAAAACAGGAAATCGTCAAAACGATTTTTGTTTACTACGAATTATACGTTGCACTGGATATTCTAGTCGCATTTACTTTTACTTTACTTGCATAAAAGTCAGCTGGAATAATTTTCTTATTGTTGACCTTTTTTACCAGTTTAGTTTAAACTGGGTTTGAAACCAAAATATATTAAACGAATGAAATATTTATAAGGAAAACAATATTAACCTTTTATGTCTTCCCAGAAAAAGTGTTATAATCAAAACCATTATTGAAAATAGTGTAATGCGCAACTGAGTCTACGAAGACTTAGTGAAAATAAGCTGGCATTGCAGTAGTGTATATGTTATGTGTCAATACAATTATTTATTGTATAAAGAAATGTAAGTTATTTTATAAGTTATATGATTTAAACTCATAAAATAGGTTAAAGTAGCAATTGTTTTAAACACAAAAAGTAAGCAAGCTGTTTAGTAATTAGCAATAAAAATAAATTGGTTTTACACAACTGGTTTTTTTAATTTCGCATTGTGGTTTGTAGTTCTTATTCTTTTCCGTTTCTTTTAAATTGCATTGGGAATCTTCTTATTGTATTGAAATAAACTTCATATTAATTAAAAAGAAAAAGAAACTCAATTCTTTAGTTCTGAAAATAATTAGTAATATAAGTAATAAAATAATTAAACTAATTTATTAACATATTTTACAGAGACATATCCAAATTACTAAATACGCCAAGTGTTTCGTAGCTTTAACTTAAATATACACAGAATTAATGAACTGTACCACACTAAACTGACCAAAACAAAGAACCAGGAAATGAGAGGAATTAGTCGAAACATAAAAGATAGTTTGAACTTGCGTAACGTGACCTTTTGGCCCACCCGACGTCGGTAATTATCTTTTATGTAAATATCAAGAGTTGGGTTATGACACGAAATTGCGATTCCACGACCGAATTATGACACTCGTTCGCACGACACAATTACATATTTACTTGAAAAGGAATATTTGAATTGTCTTGCACCTAACCTAAGTGTCAAATTACTTTAAAAAGTTCGAAGCCTTAGAATGCTATATAGAAGAATAATGATATTCGTATTAGACTAAGGTATTCGTATTACCATAAAAGGTTGCTGTCTAAACATTTTAATTTAATTTTAAGATATTAATAAAAACAACACGTTTGCCTACAGATTTATATTAATATGCTGGAAAATATTGTAATCATTACACAAGTGTACAAAACCAAACGTCATAGTAAAAAGTTTAATTAATATTTATGTATTCTGCAAGAAGTGTAAGCTCCTTTTACCTTTAAACTTTATTGGATTAATCACTATACAATTTTTAATAATTTAAGAAAATGTATATACAGTCAGTAAAAATAAAATAGAAATGGGTTAGCAAAATTGAAAATAAAGCTTTATAAAATTGGTTTCTATGAAACAATTTTATATCAAACATTTCTATACCATTTAATACATTTCTATACATTTTAGCTTTCTCTTTAAATCAGAGCTTTTCAGAAACTACTCAAAATTATTATTTCCAAAATAATAAACCTATTAATATGTTGTGTAACATACCTATATAAGTTTTTCTTTTTTAAGTTTTTTTTCATGACGGCAATCAAAATCTCATGAAACGAGAAAAATTATCATGATTTTTAATTTGTTTGAAAATCTTATTTTAATGGGTGACGACATTTGTAAAGTTTTAATGTCTATTTTGATCTAACTTTATTCTCATTTAACCATCCAAAGACGATGTATACTTTTTCCAGTAAAAGAGTAATATTAGTCATATTGGAATCGCTCAGTTTTCATAGCTTTTCATCAACAAGTATTACAATAATTACTAACCTAATGTTTTGTCTGTACAAGATAAAGTAAAAATCAAAACGCGGAGACTAATTAATTCCGTTCTAGCTTGATGATCAATCATTCTTTAAGAAAGCTCGCATACCACTTACCGTTTTCTTTCAGAGGCGACCTTTTATCATTTCAAAGACAGACAGATTTGAGTCCAAAAGCTATTGAATACCGTATGACCAGAGGAAAGCTTAGTCTAATTAATCTTTCTGTCAGCGGGCTCTAGAAGCTGTTATAGTTCTGGTTTCGTCATCTGTTATTGAACCATGGTTTTCTAATTTGATAATAATTAATCATTTTCTTTCATCACACCGCCACCAGGCGCGTACTATTACACCTACGTACATTGTCGGTGAAGGTAGTTGTTCACAATGCGAGTGAAATTGATTGCAAGATAGATTGGATTGCTTTAATTAGTGTGTTGCACTTTATCAGCGCTTTAACGTCCGAGCGCTGCCTTCTTGATCTGATAAAATAATAACACATCGTCTTAATCATACTCATTATTTACATTGATTGAGATGATGAAGGAATAAGTATAAATATACTTATTTATATAGCTCTAAGCTTATTTATATATTCTCTTCAACTAACTCTTTTACTTAGACCCAAGAATTTAATTTCCTCATCGCGACTTAGAAAATTTCCTGATCCATGTTGAAAATAAAGATGACTATCTCTCCATTACATCCCGCTAACACTACTCTGCAACGAGGACTGTGATAAACACTACAAGTATTATAGTTTTCAGAGATTTTACATCCACTTTTACACAACTTACTCGATCAGATGGTTTTTGGTGTTATCCAATTTTAGTAAAATCAGACTGTTATAATGCACATGCCTCTCTTTCTCTACTTTCATATGATGAAATTACCGGTGCTAGGAAATAATTTGTATTTTTTAGGGATTACAACTACTTGAATTGTTGGGTTTTTTATACTTATATTACAATCCAATATATGGTAGTTGTGGATGCAAAATGAGTAAATTATGACAATAAATTCGAAACGTTTTGAAAAACTCTCATTGTTTTATTGGAAAAACCCTAGGATGACCGGTAGACGAAGCGTTTTCAAACAAGCTTAAATAATTTCTTTTCTAGTTTTTACTTCAGGAATCAGGGCCAGGATATTTATAGCTAATTTTCATTAGATATCTATATTTTTTCAACCCATAAATTCAACTACAAATTTAAATCTTTTCTTAAGACTTACTATTAGTTTTATTTTTCTGATAGTGGACATTTAGCAAGGTAACAACCGAATGCTTTTAAATAATGTATAGTTACAGTTAAATTCATAGATTACATATTTAATAAATTTGCTTGATTATCAAATAGCTCAAGTATTATATTCGTCAGACCTTTTTATTAATTATAAATGCAAGTTTAGTAAGGTCTTAATATTTATATATATATTTTTTTTAATAGAATATTAAAAATTATTTGTGTTACTAATCAGCTACAAATATAAATCGTCTAGAGTATTTCTTGTGAGTTTTACCCTGATATTTCTATTAATAACCGGTTTCAAGTTATATACACTCTATATTCAGGATAATTTCAGTAGTTAATTTTCCCTTTTAACTAATAACTCTCGAACTATAATTTTATATCTTTAACCCATAATTTCGTAAATATTCCATTAGATAACAATATTTATGGACCAATTATGTTTAATCTTAGACTTTGTTTTCCAGTGCGGATTGTCACTTAAAACAGAAAACAAATAAAATAGTACATTTATTTGATAAAGAAAATTCATTAGGCTACAACAATAAATGTCACTACATTGAAGGGTCATTTCAAAAGCCCTTAATTCCAGTAAATGTATAATGTGTGTCATTGAACTATTTTATTTTTAACTTTAATAACATTTAATCAATCATCTTTCATAATGCCGCCGACAGTTTCACACAATAGTCACTTCGGTCGTGAAGTTACAGAGAGAGTGAAATAATTATAATTGAATACAAGTTTGATCTAACAATCATATGATAAAAACATCTACAATCTTAAGAAGATAGTAAATAGACGTAGTCAATCTTGGATTTCGATGTTTCATAATTTTAATAATTTTTAAATTATATTTAACTATAAATATTTTGATTTTCGAATGGTTTTTTTTTTTTTTCTCTCTCTGAAATGTATATATTTACAATAATACAGTTCATAAATGGCCTGTTGTACTACAAATAGGAACGAACTGCTTGTTGCAGTTTTTTGTTTGTGTGCAAGTATATTTTACCATGCTTTGTAACATCCTAAAATGTCCTGTATATATTATTGAGATTAAATTGGTTTGAGTGTTGAAAGATTTTTTTTAAATAACTAACGAAATATAGCACATTTATGACAAGCATTTCTAGCTTACTTGGATCTTGAGACCATTTTCTCGCCAAAACTTCGATGAAAAAATCATTGCTACTTGCTGGAGGTTTATTTCCTGTATGAACATGTTTATATTAAATTGAAGCATTTATGGGCAATTTCTTATTTCAGGAGCACGGGTGTCCGGGTGGGCGTTTTGTCATCATGTACTGGAGATCCTTGATTGCAGGTAAATACAGAAAAGTTACAAAGAAGGGTCTTGGTAGAGATCTAGTTATATTATGGATTGAGTTATAGATGTCTTTGAGTTTGGATAGAACCTAAATGAATCCAATATTATAATAATTGCTTAGAACTTCTGGACTTAAATAAAATAACTTCAATTACAGTTTCTTTCTGATAAATAAAAAACAACTCCTTATTGTGTGTAAATTGCTTTTCGTAAATAAAGTGGGTGTACCATGGACCCATTTTTAGAAATTTAAAATCAATTTTTGTATTTATAGATGTATCAAACATATAAAATACAATTGAATAACATATTTTTAGTCAAAAACGTTAAAATGTTTGTAATGTATGTGACAGTTATCTTTATCTACAAAAAAAGTTCAAAATATAGTTAGTCAAACGAAAGACTTTGATAATACGATGGTAGCATCATGAAAGCAATAGTGAAACTGAACATACTACATTTAGCTGGCCTGAATAACATCTAACATTTAAATAATTTATTCTGTTTCTTTCTTTATTTTCTATATATTTATTAAATTCCAGTTTACATAGATTGTGCTTTCGCGGCTGCGTCATCAAAAGTACATCACGTATGATTTACGCCCTTGGATCACTTATTTTTTTATAACAACGATTACCCCTTAGATCAGGTTTTAAAAAAGCTAGGCAAGGCAGAAAAATGTACATATTAACAATCGTATGATTAGGCCTAACAAGACTTAAATGCAGTCAAATAACAATCATACTCTTTTAAGAAAATTTTAAAAAGGAAACATATTCGGTTTGCCGTTCTGAAACTATTTAGGCCTACTTTATCAAATTATTGAAATGTGTTCATGTATTCAATGCGTTTTAAATTATCTTTTTAATTTTCTCTTCTGGTCACAACTTTCTCCCTTAAGTGCACATCTCCAAATATAACACTGTCTGGTCTTCTGTGGAAAGAGACAAGAAACTATTGAGGTCACACAAGGTCATTCAGGAGGGAAGCCGCGTATAAATCGGAGAAACTTAGGCCTCAATCGATGTTTTTTGAAATGCTAATAGATTAAATTTATTGTTAGAAAGCCCTGTATCCTGCTTCGATGGCTTTTAGGAACTTTCGATCAGTAATAACGACTAATACAATACAACAAATACAATAAACAAAACTGACGTTGAGTTGATTGTAATAGGTTTTGCAGGTTCTAAGTAGATGACTTTTAAGTCTACTATTTCAAATTCTCTACATAAAAACACATTCATTTACAGTAATAAGTAGGCGTGAAAATCAAATAAAGTCAGTTAATTTTTAAACATGTTATCAAAATTTCAACTCAAATTAACATTAAATCAAAGTTGAAACCAAAATACTAACTTCTAACAACTATTAAAATTAATTTAAATATGAAAAAGCAAAAATTCTATCGTCTAAACAATGTTAATTGAATTTCGTACTAAACTGTAAATGTTGAGCCTAAAGATCTAATGTTACATTTATTTCTTAGAATATTGTTTTCTGGAATTGATTTACAAATACGCAAAAGTGAATCTGAGTGTGCTTCAAATAAAATTTCAAAAGAGAGTATAACTAATAATAACTCGAAACATGTTTACGTATTACTTATTGGTAAAGACGAAAACATACTGTTATTACCATTAAAAACCAATTCTTAATAGTAATTATTTTCAATTTCATTTTTTTAACTAAACTTATACTAATTTTCTTTATACTATTTACAATAGAGACTGAAAGTACGTTATAGAACTTACAAAATGTTTAAGTAATTCTAAAAAGTTCTTACTTGAGGCAAAACTCAATAATTTTGTAGAATTTACTAAAAATTTTGTGTTTGTTTTTCACGAATTTTTTCATTTTTTAAATAGGATCCGTGATAAATTCAGTTAAATGTTTATTAAATGTGGCATGCTCTTAACTGTTTTATAAAACCATAAATAAGTATAAAAGGCAAACACTGTAATCTACTGATTACGAAATTCCCCAAAACGTTAACAAAATGGTTAATGGTGGTTTTGTTCGTTAAGATAATTACATATTATGCAGTCCTAAAGTTTTAAACATCTGTCAGAGTCCATAGCCTACTTCCGACTTCCAATTTTCAGCTACTTGCTAAAATCAGTTTTGTAAAACCAACAATAGATTTACTTTCACTAACAATATATCACCAATGACTTTCTTCCGGAGAATATAACAAATGTGATCGGTAGACAGAACTGATGAGAACCAAGAAATTGTTAGTGCAATCGAGAGATTTATGTAAACACGGAAACAATTCCGAGAAGAAAGTTAGGTTAGGTTTTAGTAACAAAAAGAACATCGCTATAAGGCACGCTCCAATCTAGTGTTATCCAACATGGCGACTTATGTGTCGCAACTGCTCATCTCTGCACAGAAGTCTGCATTAGATACAAAGTCTAATGAATGTTCCGTAAGTTCTTAAGAACACTACATTTTATTGACTTAGGTCACATGTTGCATACTTAGAATCTCAAAATATACATTATTTTACACGTTTCCGGAATTAAAGCCGAAACTATCACATTTCTAAACACCCTTTCAAAAACATCTTTTCAAAAATCTAAAATTAGCATTTCACATTAACATACAAAAATGCAAATAAATAAATTTAGTGTGTATAAAACACATCATTTTAAAATGAGTTTTTATCATAATCCTTCCCTACTAAGATGCTTACTTAAGTCTGATAACCAAACAAGTATGTAAAATAAATTATAATAATTTGATTGGTTAGCTATAAATAGAAATTTTTTTATGAACAAAATATTAATACGAAATACGTTCAACCTCCGACCCAAAGTTAATTACGGTTTAAGAAATAGTAATAAAAAGACAAATTAAACTTCTAGATTATTAACAATATATTTACTTCCCGAACCAAACTAAAACTACAACTTCAAATAATTATAATAACAATAAATCATACTACATATAGGCCTAAACTGAAATTCTACACTATTCTGAAATACAAAGCAAAACATTTGAGTAATAAATGTTACTTAAAATATACAAACACAAATTAAACTAAGGTACATTAAAACTAAGAGACTAAAACTACTACATTTATACAAATAAGTTCTCGCTATTAAACATTAAACTGATCCAAAAAATTACCTTAAGCACCACAATTACAAATTTTCAATTTTGTTTCTCTTTTGTTGAGCCATTAAACAATAGTTTCTCAATGTTTTAATTTAACAAATTGTTTTACATTTAGCTGCAATTTTACTGATTCAGACTCTTTGAAGAAAGAAGGAAAAGTTAAATACAAAAATGTTTGAACCCCAGTTTTATTAACATGGCCCTGAAGGGCACTTCTTACTGTCTTAATAATGACGCTCAGTTTCATTATTAAGTTATCACTTTGATTATACACAACGTTTCGTCAAAAGGAGAAAATAGTTTAGTATTTAATGCAAACACCGCCTTAACACGTGTCCTTATTGTGTAATCTTATAATTTACCAAATATATGAAATATTTGAAAAATAATATCGATTTGTGAATGGCCAATTTGGTGGCAAACAAATGTAAACTTTTGATATTATTTATTCTCCTCAAACTGTTTCTAATAATGTAGTTTAAAGTCCTTTTTACTTTCTCACTATAGCCTACTATAGTATAGAGAAAGTATAGTGATCGCAAAAAAAAATCGATGTTGAGATTTTTGTGGAAATATCCGTTTTGGAACCCCCTGAGTCCAAAAAAGTGGTTTTTACAAAATGTCTGCCTGTATGTGTGTTGTATGTATACAAAGCTAGAGCGAAAACTGTTTGATCGATTTCAAACAAATTTGCACCAGACATGTCAAGTAGACCTGCATAGATGCACGAAAAACGCTTTTGAAAATGTTTGAAAAACAACCCCTTTTTGGCAAAAAACCCCCACAAAATCAGTTATTATTTTTTTATAAATAAAATCGGCTTTAACAATGTTGATAAAATTTGGCTTATTTGTAGCCTTTAATGTACCCTACCATTTGCAAGAAACAGCATCTTTCTAAAAGTTCTCGTTTAGCTAATAATAATAATAATAACTGATTTTGGGGGTTTTTTGGCTATATCAAAAAAATGTTTTCAACAATTTTCAAAACCTTTTTCCGCGCATTTATACAGGCCTAATTAACGTGTTTGGTGCAAATTTGTTTGAAATCAATCGAATAGTTTTCTCTCTAGATAATAATAATAATATTTATTAGTTAATCTCCTACTTTAATAAATAACCTCTCCTACCCCACCTACAATTATGAAGTCACATTGAATCTGTTTAATAATTTAAATATGTTTGTGAGAAAGTATGTGCCAGTTCCTCGTACCGTTTATTCTATATCTGGAGATCTAAAAGTATGTCATATACGATTTGTATGATTAAAATTAAGGGGGGTGGCGAACCAAACATTCTTAATCAGTTAGTCAGCTGGTACTGTCAGACTTCCTGATCAGCTGATTTTGGATTTGCTACAGATTCCCTGCCATTGTACCGACAGTAGCAAACGAGTTCACTTTCTTCTCCAAGGATATTACGTGAAGGTGTTGAACCGGTTCTTCAGATCGCATGACTCTATCGACTACCAATATTTATTATTTGTATTCGTGACAATGCTCGAGGAACATCTACGCAAGTCAGCATTATGTAAAGCAGAGCACGCATGCGCAGTATTAATTTGCTTGTTTATATACAGTAGTTAATCCAATACATAACATGTGGCGAAATGAAAGTATTTCTGGTACAAATGCAAACTTGTACAACATTATGATAATTTATGTATAAAGGAAGTTGTTTAAAGTGTATATAACTCGTCTTCCTTGAAACTATTAATGCAGAACTGAAAAAATCACTTAATGACTTCATTTTATTAAGAGCAGAAATATCGTTTACGTAACGGCAAGATCCTTTTATCTTAATTAATGGTAAGAATAAGGAATGCGTCTTCCTTTAGTTCCTTTACATAAAACTTTGCACTCATAAAGTCTCGATTGTAATGTAGATTATTATATAACTTGATTGTTATTCCATCAGTATAATTTATTAGTTTGATTTGTTGAATTTTCATTTAGAGTGACAAGTGAAATTTATAACAAAATAAAAATATTATATTGTTACATGTTTTCTTTGTGCAGTATGTGTTTTATAGTTGTATTAACCTTTTCCTGGAAAATTATGTCCATGGTAATACTTTATTTACGCAGATATTTATGTATTTACCGTTATATTACTTTTGTATTATTTTACTCAATATATCTTCATCTTTGCATTAAAATCAAGAAGTCTAACACCAGATAAACAAGTAAATGTCAAGGTCGGTAGAATCTCCACGAGATGCCCGCACTGTTCTAAGTATGATGTCTAGCCTATATTGAACTACAATAAAACACTCATTGGTTTTAGTTTGCATAATGTTTCACAGCCCACGCTATAACTTACTATAAAACCTGACCGATACTGACAACCGGTTACCCGCCTTCGTGTAATACCGTTAGAAGAAAGCCAGAGGCCGGTTGGATAGGTTAGGTTAGACAAATTGATTTTGACAGAGAACAATTAGCATTTATACTTAGTTCTTTTCTTGTAGTTAATTGTATTGCAAAATAGTAATAATAAGTATCTCAATTAAATTTCAATCTATTTTTTATTAAACCATTGCTAGTACAGTAATTAAATCATTAGAAAAACGTTACGTCGGTTTAGAAAGGTTTGATCAGAGGTATAATTTTTTAACGAAACGTTCAATTTCAAATTCAACTAGAAATATAATCGTGCTTTGCTACTTAAAACAAACACTTTGTTTATTGTTTGTTTGTTTTTTGTTGTATCTGGAAACAGAAATGTAGCCTGGAATCAAATATTACAACTTGCTCTGTTTTAAACAAAATAAATTTAAATTATTCAATGTTAATTTTTAACACCATGCTTTAACAATATAATAATACTTATAATATATAATTTTTAACACCACCTGTAATATAATAATTGTAAACATTGTTTTTTTTAAATAAATACAATTTTTCGAAATAATTGACACAAAAAAAATAAATAGGTAGAGGTTTCTTAATTGTTTTATAATCATTCTGTGTATTAAATATTCTAGCTACTTAAAAAAAAAACAATCCGTAAGGAAGGTGAATGTAGGAAAACGTCAGGTAATCAGACTGAAATAATCAGACTCAATACTTTACTTACTCAATAAATACCCAAAAACCATTCTAAGGAAGGACAGAAGGTTGAAATATTCCAAACAAAATAGCTTTCTATGATATGTATGTGTAGCTAAATATCTTAACAAAACAAAACAAGCAAAAATAGGATCTAAAGAAGAAACCCCCAATCTCGTGGAGTTTTATTTCTTCTTATTCAACTGTCATATTTCAGAACTAACATTTAACGGCAATTTTTACGTCGCGAAAGGCATTAATATTGCCGTTACAAAATTGTATTTAATTATTTAAAATAATGGCATAGTTAAATTGAAATTAATCGGGCCACCAAGAAAGTACGGTGCGACATTTTGTTTATGTTTTATTCTGGCAAAATTAATATATAATAAGTTTTTTCTATAGAGTATCTAAACAATCTCAAAATATATCTACTGAAAATAAAAATTCAATTAAGCAGAAAATATAAACAAAATATAATTAATTGAAACCTAATCTTGAAGCGTTGATTTACAAGTTATAAATTATAGCAAAATAGCATTCTATAAGTCTGTAGCTTATATAAAACTTTAAAATGTTTTTAGAGATCACGTAAAACCAACTTGTAATTCAACAAAACAAATGACAGATTAGTTTTTTGCAATATAAAAATCTACGAATAGTATGAGTTTCATTAAAATTTGTACAGCATTTAAAACAAAATAAATAGGGGTGGTAAATTTTTTAAATCAAGCTTATAGCAATGTTGCCTTCAACCGTTGAGTAAGGACCACGGAAAATTTCCAAATTTCCAATTTCCAATCGATCGAGTCTCTACCTAACCTGCAAGTAGCACTTGATTTCATGTCAATGTTACACTCTTATATCTTTATAGTATATAAATAAAATCAAGTGACTATCATGCCAGTACAGATCATTTTGTTTTTTTTTCAAAAGGAACACTTCAAAATGGGGTCTACCGAAATAAAAACGACAATTGTCTCAACGCGTGTATGGTATGATAGTATCAAATCTTGAAATTATTTTTATTTAATCATTGTAACATGTATTATTTTAGTAAAAATATTCTAAATTCCTCAATTACGAAAGTTAGTAATCCAAATATAGCTTTCACAAGCATTCATGGCAATACTAAACTCAGTAGTATAACCATAAGCTAAGTATTAGTTCTTATTAGATCAGCTGTTAAAAAAAACCTTGTTCACCTTGTCATCAATACGATAAATAAATATCTTGTTTTTTACAATTCAATCTCAAAGCTATGAGAACTTAATAAAGGAAATATAATGGGAACATGAGAGAGAGAAGTATCCGACTCTTTAGGTATCACAACAGATCCAAAGTGATTAATGATTCACTTTCTATTTGTATTTTGAGGCGAAACGAATCACAAACTATTTTCAATATTGCTCAATTCATATCCTTAGGGATTAATTTTAATATAACATTGTTTCCTTTCTTTTGTGATGCGCATGTATGTAAGAATGCCCAACTTTCTACTCCCACGCACATATTTGTATATGCGTACTAAGTATGTAACTAACTGTTATACTTACTAACTTCCATACATGAGCACAAACTACATACATCCAGCAGAGAAGATCTTAACTTTGAAAATCGTTTCTACAAATAAGATTCTTATTACTTTGGCTACGTAATATATTTTTTAAATATCAATATTAATTAAAAATCTTATGAGATAATGTTTCTTGCAGGTTTTATGTATTAATTAATTAGATTTGGTAAATTAATAACTTTAGTAGCTTTAGATTAATTAGATAATAAACTTAGTAATAATTAAAATCACAAATTTGTTAAGAAATTAACTTAAAGAAGTCAGAATGAAAAACCTGTGTCTGAAGATAAACAGAAAGAATCGCACTTTTAAACTTCAGAATCTTAAGAAAGAGCAAAAACTTTCTACTAACGCCACTGAACAAAATATTTATTTTGAAGATGGAAATTTAAATTAATAGGCTATGTTTACCCAAGCAAAACAATCACAATAAATTAAAAGCTCTTCTACAGAACTCTTAACGTATATGAGACTCGTTCTATGGAAGTACTCCAAAGGCATGTTTGTAGATTAATATTATATTGTTTGTAATTATATTAAATGCAAAACAAAATGTACTAACAATACTTTCTTGATAGCAAAAATTTATTTTCTAAAAATCAGTTAAAGTACCAGTAGTTGTGTAGAACAAGACAAGTAGGCTACTCTTTAATATGTTTTTAAATGTTGATTAAAATAATTAATAGCAACATTAAACAACATTAAGCAACATTGTTGTTTTGTTTGTTGTTTTTTATGTTGTTGTTTTTTTTATGTTGATCGATAAAAAAATATTAAACACTTAATACAGTTCTCACAAATAATACGCCTTTTAACTCAAATGTTTTTCTATGACAATGCTGTCACTTTCAGCCCCTAATTGCTATTTACTTAGCTGTGTAGTGGAAAGTTTAATAATAAACCTTGTTACAGTTTGACCATATCTTAATAAAGTTAAATATTCTAACGAGTGATAAATAAATACGTAAATATGAAAGCCTACAGACATAATATATTCACACAATTCTCTATACTGCTTGAAAATAAAGTAAACGGAGAAAATAACAACAAAATAATTGCTGTACTGAAATTTAAAATGTTGATGTTAAATGGAAGTTGTATAACCATCGTGCGAAAAATGTCCCCCATGTCCTCAGGATACGAAGACATTGCGCAATAACTCCTGCTTAGATCGGCTACGGGCTGGTCCAAACCGGAATGCGCGGGTAATTATTCACTTCCTAGAAGGAAACGTTCGTTTGGTGCCCTAAATTAGACTTTAATAACTACTCAATACCATTAAAATCTTCACTCCTACTAGAACGTACAAAAAGATGCAATTAAAATGAAAGGATTATTTGAAAACTACAATTGTTGCAAATTGACCTCCTTATAAAAAGATTAAAAGTAATGATATTAAGTGGTTCTTTAAAAGATTTCCTTAAATGAATTGTTGAAATAGTCCGACATGAGTTATAGTACTAAACTGAAATGCAGTTACACTTTGTATTAGCTAAATAAGGAGAGGAGACTTGAAGGACTTTCTTTCTAAATTATCACTGTGTCGCAATAATCGTTGTTGATATAATGTAGGGTACGCGTAGTTAAATAGAAGTTATAAGAATGAAAACTAGTTAACTTGTGTTTCAAAACTAATAGTACCCCTACGCTTTTAATACAATCTTCAATATACAACTGCAATCATTTAAAAACTGAAAACCAACCTTTAGCATTATTTATTTGTACGGATTATAATCAAGCTTTAATACATATACAATCATGTTAACTCTATTATAATACAATACAATTATACACAATATAAAGTAGGCCTGATATAACGGGTAGGAACTAATACATTTTAAGGCTTTGTTCTAGTGATAAAAATAGAGAAAAATGTTCTTATAAACAGACAGCCATGTTTTGTGTTTTCAATAACAAGATATAGCTCCAAATCGAATAGAAGTATCAATACAAAATTTTGCAAAACCTTGTAGCCCTATACAATTAATTAGAAGCTTTCAATAAATCTTTTCATTTAACCGACTACAGATCAAATCCAGCCATTGGCGTTGGATATTTCCATGACTTATTCCACTCTCCATCTTTATTAGTCCAACTGGCTGACAGTAAAGACGTTAATGTTTTTTATTTGACGGGTACGGAAAAATAAGTTTCTGTTTTCCAATAGGAGCAGGTAGATTTAAAAGTTCCCATTTCGTATCACAAGACACAAATTTATTCGCCCCTTGAGCTAAAAGTTGCAGTTATCAATGTTAAACATTATTTTGGTAATTTTAGAAGATTTAAAATCATTTACATGGGATCGGTAGTATGTTTACTCGCACTGAGGGTAAATATATGTTCCAATGACTAAGGGAATAATGATATTTTGTCAATCTCATTTCGGCTACCCCCTGCAATAAGACTTGGCCGTCAAATAATTTCTTCACACACAAGTTTTAGATAACATTTAGAAAGCTTTAAATAAATATTAATACGTTTAATACTATGCATACAGCTATTACAGCAATACAGCTATAGAGCTAGAGCTATTATTTCCCATATTATTTTTGCTCTTCATACTTTGAGTTGATTTTATCAAAAAACCGTTGAAACGATTTTAGTACTACTCAAAGGATAACTTCAAACGGTTGCAATATTTTTCATTTTTAGAAAGTTACAGTGATTTTTGATTTTTTCGAAAATTCTTCCTTATTTTAACTTCTTTTCCCGAATTTGTCCATCAACGAACTTGACCGATATTTTCCCTTCTACTTTTATGTATCAGTCTGAAAGTAATCCTTCCTACGAAAACTACCTAAAGGCAGCAATTTGAAAAATGTTAAAGTCGAATTAAGGATAACCTTTTTTATTTGTTGCTTAATGCCTATACTTTGAGCAAGTTAGACTAATGAAGACGGGGTAGCAGCGTGTAGCACAAGTTAACCGAACGTCACTAACTAATATAGAGAAACTGTCTTTTCACAAAATTACAGAGGCAACTACATTCTGAATGAGATGGTATATTTACATTCTTGCAACATCAGTTTTAGACTGTTGATGTGATCGGTTAGATTGTTTAGTGTAAACATTGACTGTGTTATCTGTTATCTAACACAGTACAGTATAAAGATATTTCTGTATGAAAACAAAAGTTTGTTAAATATCAAACGGATAGTTTCTCCCCAATCTAACTTTAAACATTTTAAATGGCCTACATTTTGGAGCCATTAATTTATTACCGTACAACTTTTTTCCAAATTATAGTAGATATCTTTATCCGTTCAGAATGATAAAGCCCTAAAATAGAGCCAAGGTTATATACAAAATTATTTATGTGGAGGTTTTCTTAATTTTTATCGCTAGTTTTGACTTCTAGGTTTCCGTTTCTTGCAGGAAACTTCACTCAAAGAAGAGCCAAACTAAAATACCAAATATTTAACCAATTCCCTTCATAAGTTATTTTTTAGATGTTTTAGTAAGCAAATACAGACAAGTTGTGATATCGTTTTGTTATTTTATAATTCAATAGTTTTATTATTACTATTTGTTTATAAATTTAAACATAATTGTAAAACATTATAAGAACATATATAGTAAAAAAGGTGCTTTTTAGTAGTGACGAATGTAGATAATTAACACATATTATTTGAGACATTTTTTAAGTTTACAGTCAGACATTACAGACAATGTTTACAGTCAGTCGGTCACATATCTCCAAGAGACGGTAAAGTTGACATTCTGCGACAGTCAATGTAAGCGGAAGGAATGAGTTCTCCGCTGGGCTCAACGTAGACATACAATGGGCGAAGAATGCGCCGTTCAGCAGGTTTAACTCGAGGTCATGCTTTTATTTGGAGACGTGGCGATTGTAAAGTGGTCATCATCATAGCAGACTTTCTCCGATTCGTGAGAACCGAATCCACCTTCGAGTTCATTAGGCTGGATAAAAGATTTGTGACTATCAGATTACCATAGGAATTCCGTTCGTACAAAGTCTATTCAGGGAACGAGAGCTTCCGGTATACACCGTGACAGTCCAATGGCTTATTGTGGTTTGGATTCACTTTTGGTAATTTTACAATCGTGGATTTACTTCTGGTTCCGCGTGTTTATTTAGAAACGATGCCCAATAAATTATAAGTTGAACGTTTTATTTAAACACATAAATAACACAAATCTATAGGAAGATTTAGGTTAATATTTTATAAAAGCCCTTTGGACAATTTACATGTGTTAAATAATTATATTTTATTTCGTATTTTTGCCACAGATTGGGTCACCATCCTACACCAATGGTTAAACATAATAACTACTTACATTTTTATAATTTTGTATTATTGTAAAGCCAATCTCATATCTTAAAGATTCCTTTGGTGAATAGAAATAATTTTAATATAAAATATGTTTGTATGTCAACATCTATTTCAATTTACGCATTTAAATATACATCATTCGTATTGGTTCAGGATATGCTTGACATAAAAACGTGTTGATGAATTATAAAGCTGGTGACTTAACTACAGTACAAATGCTCGTCATATATCCTCAAGATCGGCTTTTTTTATATCTTAACTATAATAACAAAAATAAACTTCTATTTTTTCTGCAAGTCTCCCTGAGGAAATAACAGCTTTAAACACAATGGCTCGTGGCCAGAAATCGAAAATTATTCGTTATAGAACAAACAAAAGTTACTTCTTTATCCATTAGTTTAGATAATCTACAATAATAATTAGTTAGGTTATATATAAAACTATATACTTCAATCAAATCACCTAAACCGTATTAAGACAATATTTTCTCTAAATTAAAACAGAGCTATTTGGAAATGTAAAAGAATGCTGCCGCAAACTAACCTCTGTAAGTGGTCCATGACCAAAGATGAGCAAATATTAAACCAGACCAGGATTCAGTGTTACCTCATCAGTTTGTACTTTACGAATGTTATTTATGCGTGACCGATTCGCAGGACTTAATTTGATGAGGTAATCAGACAGCCGTTTGTTTCGGATGGCGTACCCAAATGATGATTGCAGATTTATGTTTGGAAAGTTGGACTACCCAAACTTACAAAATAAGTTTGTGGGGCAGTTGCGTTGATTTGACTACTATACTATACGTAAAACGTTTAATTTAAATATCAGCATTGATTAAAACACAAATAAGAAAATGTTGCTACCAGGTTTTATTTATTAATGAACTATATTACATTAATTCAAAACTGTATTTGACTTAATTAGATGGTAAATTATACATCGGAAATCCGAGGAAGTTAAAAGCAGGAAGTTGTTTGAAGTTCAGACATAAATTTAAAGAAATTCGAATGAGAAACCTGTCTGAAGCTGAAGTTGCCTAACAAAAAACGCTCCAAAACTTTCTAGTATCACCATTGAAAAAAATATACAAATTTTAATGTCTTCTAAAAATTATTTTTATTCCACCATATATGGAAACACTCCCCTGGAGGAAAATGTTTGTAATTAATTATATTTTGGAAATGTTATTTACAACTATATAAACAATATTATAAATAAATTAAACCTCAGGAAAAATAGTTTTACTAGCCATAAATAAAGCCCTTTCAAACGTAACCCTCACGAAATGTTCATAAAATATTTATTTTTTGGTTCCAAAATTTGGCCCCGAGGCATTTCTCACTTCAAGATTTCAGTATCGACAACAATCCAGAAATGTTTGCCAAAATTATGTTAAAACCAACAACTCATTAACTTATCATAAACTAAATATACAACAGTAATAATCTAAACACAATATTACCGTACAACGCACAAAACATATTCACTTTTTCAAAAGTTTGAATTTATTCGCTATAGATTTCCTTGAAAATATGTGATTACTTCTAACGCAGCTATTTTTTCTTTTCTTTTCGTCGTTTTACCTGAAATGCTTTTGTAAGTAAACAGGGAAATATGGGGTTGAGCAACATTGGCTGCCATATCTTGTAGACTAGGTATCACACAATGCCTTTAACAATTAATTGTGTTTACATCATTAAAATATGAAGAGCTTCAAACTATACTCCACACGATTGGTTCACAACGTTTAAGGGAACAAACTGTAGTCAGGGGTTTACTGGTGCCGGAACGTACCGGAACACCGTTCCAGTACTGCTTTTTATTAATTTTTTGTGTTTTGTTTTAACGTTGCACTGGACCATCCACTCCCTCAATCTTACTCGTTCAACACCCGGTTCAGAATTTTACGCCAGCCAATCGCCAATCGGAAAAAACTAAAAATCCCACACTACAGTGTGTTGCGTCTATGCGCGCCACCTGCAGTAAAGTCTCCCACATTGTCCTTCAGTTCAGAATCGAAATGGGACAACTTGGGAACACCTTTTTGCCAGCCTCGCGGCACGCATTTGATGTTCGGCGAGCGCTGCGAGCGACTACAAATAAGAGACCGATGGTTCAGAATCTAGGCGGCGAACAACTTGTTTATACATAATATTATTGTAATCAAAATACGACCAAACATTATAATTTGGACCACATTTAGTGATTAATACTTATCGAATAGCCTAACTCATTTAATTTCACGATTAGTTAATTAAAAAATAAATATCTCAAATGAGAGCACAACAAGGAATGCATACAAACAATGGCTGGATTTCACTCGCTTGACTTATCATTGAGCAATGCATTGATTGCCGAGTGGTAGAGATAAGACATCCTTATTTTTATTAAAACTGTATTATTTTTTCAAGTTTGAACCTCGTTTTATTTTAAGCTCTGCCTTCTAATTAAGTGAATAATAATTAAAATGTAACTTTCTTAGTTTCTTATTTACATAATTAAAAAATGTGCTTATGTTTACTGTCTTCTACGGAAGATTTAAATTTCTGATAAAGGTTATTGACTAAATAAGATACATTTTGCTTAAAATAGTATATGCCTCTCAAATTTACTATGTGCTATATAGGTATACAAGTACAAAAATAGTAACTATGTAACATGTGTACTTTTCTTATAAAAGGAAGCATATTATCTGCACCCTTAAACTCACCAAAGATACGTAAAGTAGGCGTTTTAGAAGAAAAAATTTCAAATTTTTTCCGGGATAGTACCCCCGAACCCTCCTTCCGTCACTTTCGGTTAGTTCCGGCAGCGTTACGGTACTGGAAAAATTACGAGTAAACCCCTGACTGTGGTCCACCACCTCCCTAAACTTTTAGTAAAACATTTTTTGATTATTGCAATTTAACAGGTTAGCAAACTTTATAACTATGTAAAATTTCATTGCTTCTTATAGATGCGTTTCAGAGTACATCGACTGCGGTAATTAGACAAACGAATTAGGACTCAATTTTTCCACTATAAAAAACCTTATAGATTGATACATTTTACTGGATACATAATACTTATAGCACGTAATATAAAATTATTAGAAATTTTAATATATTATGTTGAAAATATCATATTAAATACGAAAAAGGAAAACTTTTGATCATTCTCAAATACAAATTACACAACGTTTTCTATCTTTAATATAAAGAATGTATGACCATCATTAAGTTGTTTAAGCACTGATACATTCTCAATGAGTCAAATCTTTGGCAACTGTCGCGTTGATCGACTTGAGTACTGATGTTCTCACGGTACACCATGACAGCTGGCACTTGAAATAAGCTCTCTACGTCAAGGAAAGATTAGAGTCATTACCCTTTTACTGTGACGGAATGCGTAATAGAGCGTCGTATGGATGATCAAGTAGTGTCAATCGATGGGAACCCTACGAGGCAGACATGTGTATATGCAAGTAATAATATGTGTATATGCAAGTAATAATATG
>JAGFPH010000147.1:833385-850019 GCA_018207615.1 Philaenus spumarius
TGTTTTTCCTCAATTTCTCCGAAACTTTTCATCTGAAAAATTTTTGTTGTTGATTCTTTCAATGGACTTAAAAAAACTGCATCGATTGCCGCAAATCGCATAAAAATCGGTTGATTCATTCAAAAATTATGGCAGTTCAAAATTTCCAAAGCGGGAAGTTACAGGGATGGCCTTTAGGGTCAACCGTTTTCCAAATTGTTTTTAAAGTAGTACCAATTTAGTTTTTAAAGCGTTCGTAGACAATATTCCTCAGTTATTTCACAATATTGCATTACATGTTTGCGACGCACTATTTCATTTTTCCCCTTTAACCTTCCAAAAACAGTCCATTACAGTCTAGCCCACTAAATTGTTCCTGCCGCAAATCTCTTCAGGAGATAATTTGAACTGCCCCATTTCCTCTGCGGTCCGAAGCAATGGTTCTGGTCAAATGGAAACGAACCGGGTGTTTCACAAGTGGTTTTACCGCAATCGGTCGACACGCCACATTACATTATGGATTTACAAAATTAGCCCATATTTGCGCAACCATGGGCATCCAACCTATGTTGGTCGGTAATTTCTCTTCATGTATTAGGCCTACACTTTTTCGATTTGTAATTTTTCTTGTTTTATATATTTTATTTGAGTAATCCAGTAAATTTCTGTGATTTTAATACTTGGTTATGTTGTTTCTGTTATTTATCTATTTAGTAATTCTGAATTCAAGCCAATACATAAATTACATCTGACCGAATAACACTTGATTGTAGATGTTTTTGAGTAAGTATTCATAGATTACCATTTGTCTGCTATGTTTGCTCATTTGTTACTTAGTTTAGGCGTTTTATTTGTAAGTCATTGCTGTTACTGCATTAGAACAACAACAACAACTTACAAATAAAAGGCCTAAACCAAGTAACAAATGAGCAGAAATAGCAGACAAATGGTCATTTCTGAAATTACTCAAAAACATTTACAATTAAGTCTTACTCGGTCAGATGTAATTTATTACATTTAGAATTACTAAATAGATAAATATCATAAACAACATAACCAATTCGTAAACGCATGCGGAAGTGATCTAGTTTCAGTGAAATGGACAGAACAGTGTAGACTCGTATGGCAAGATAGACTAGAAAATAGCGCCAGCTTGGTACGAATTCCGACTGTACCGTATAATGTGATTACCTAGTGGAGGACCGTACTGGCGCCGTCCACTTTTAGACTCGAGATATCTAACTTGTTTATAAGTCGAACCTAGATGGTCTCGGATAAAGAATGTTGATCATGTTTACTTAAATTTTGAAGTAAAACCACTGCAGGAAACTCCCTGTTTTAATAACAAAGATGTCTTAATCAAACAATTCAACGAAGTTTTTGAAATAAATATTAAACACCATTATTGGAGACGGAGTTTTACATGCTCATATTTATCATAGTAAAGGTAAAATTCAATGAACAACTCTATTTTGAACAAACTGGTTGTAATCAGGTCTGCGATGGTGTTCGTAATTGTTTAAAATTGAGAGTAAGTACCAATTATTATTACATTAATTCTTAAATTGTTGGTTACTTACCATAAAGGAGAAACAAAATACACTTTCCCTCTAAATATTCTCTAACAACTTCTATTCATTTTTTCCAAAATACGAAATTTAAACAGGCTTTGGGGACTCGGTGTATTGACAGAATCGGTCCATTTGTTTGTACGTAAGATTTGTTAAAATGTTAAAGAACAATATTATAATAACTCAACACTTGATAACATTAGAAATATATAAATAATTTGCACTAGTATACAACATTTTAAAGAGTCTTTCATGGCATTCGTTTTATATGTTTAATAAGTTACCAATCATATTTATTAGTATTTCACTTGTTGCACCTCCAACCAAACCATTTGGTCTGCAATATCATTTATTTTAGGTAGGCAAATCTGGGCAACAAAATTAGAATTTACCAATAATTACTGTTGGATACATTTACATAATTGTATTAACCTTCCAGATAATTTCTTGATGAATGGTACCACTTAAATAGAATATATCTAATTAATAATATACTGAAACATCATTTTGGCAAGTTGTATAACTTTAAGCTTTGAAACCACTTCAGGCAAATAACCGACCACACGGTAAACTATTCGTTCAAGTTCCAAAGCGAGGCAATTGATTACATGCTTGTTTAGCAAGTATTCAGCTGGGTGTTTACTTGTACATGCCTGTTGACTCAAGATTCATTAATATGATTTAAGTTTAGTTTCTAATTAATAACTTACACTTTTCTGCTTAGCCTTCTTTAGGCCTTTAGTTAGCAAATCATGAAGTTTTACATACATGTTAGGTTATTAAATAAAGATATTCATGGATAAAAAATATAAAACTTTACCTAATGTAACACAACTTGTCACTAACCTAATGTACCTAATGTAACTTTCCCTTTAGCTTGTCCTAACCTTACACTGCTAATGCATGTTTTTTTATGAACTAAAATAACTTGAGTAATTTAATTATATTTTATGAAATTAATTCAAGATCAACTTAATTAATTTTGTCAACGGAAGGTAGTTAACGGAAATCTACTATAAATAATCAATAAATAATTATTGAATGAGATTTGTCTGTAAAACTTGCCCCATCAGATCCAAACAAATTATGCCCACTTGAAGAAAATAGGATCGGCAACAATTGAATTTCAGTAAATAAGTCAACAATCTTCTTCTTCTTCTTCTATTCCTTTTCTCATCAGCCTCAAGGACTTATTGCACTTTCACATAAAGGTTGATAAACCGTTAATGTTCCTTGTCAAGATCCATAAGCTCATAGAGCCTAAGGATTCTTTAGCCGAGATTGTCCTGGATTAGGTTTTGTCCTTTGTTTAAATTTCCAAAGGTTTCATAGATCAGATGTATGTAAAGTCTCCGTGAAGCCATGTCCTGTGAATATTCCTACCTCCTTTATATTGTATCTGCTCAGCATAAAAGGATGTCTGATGCAATTTGTCTAGGGAAACCGAGAAGTGAAAATTTACTCACCTTCATGCCTGGGATGTCCTCCACCGGCTCCACCTCCTTCCCTGCACCCAATCCAAGTCATGTGAATTCAGTAGCTGACCCCTTGTTTGCCAGCTTATATGCACACTTATTTCCACTTATTCCAATGTACAAATAAATAAGTGAAAACAAGCTGTTATATTGTTGAAACCTGCAGTCGAATTATGATATTGACTCATTTCCAAACTAGCTTCGACCTGAACACATACGAGTCAAAGCTGCCTAACTGTCTGAGTATACTACAGATTTCTTTATTCAAATGTTTGAGTCTAAGGTTTTCTGTGACCCATGCCAGTAAATCTGCAATTTGTGTCTGGAATACTGTTGGGTGCTTCCCCATTGACAGGTCGCTTTCCTACCTTGAATTGCCTCCACAGATTCATGCTCATGTTTTTATAGATTCCACAATTATTTGCCATCGGAGTATCACTCCAGCTCACACTTGCATAGGGGTCTCCTTCCCTCTAACCATTTCTCGCGATTGGCATTACTACTCAGAAAGGTTGTGTTTTCGTATAAGTATGATCTCTAACAACCAATGTTGTTAGCTTGGAATGTCCCAAGTTTCTTAGGTTTTGCATCCAGATTCCCTCATATTTAAGGCTATACGCACCACGCACATCTCCATTAGCATGCTGTTAGCCTTGCAAAAAGAACAAACGGAAGAATGTCTCGACATTAGAATGTCAGAGCAGCATTAGGAACATTTTTAACTGCTTCTGAAGTAGCGTGGTAGGTCAGTCGTTGTATTCTCGCCAGACTCGTCACCACACTCAGGATTTCTGTTCTTGGCTGCGTCACAATGGTGCTACGTTATGGAGTCGGACACAGGCGAGGCACCTTCCCCATCCTCTAACCATGCGTCTACTCATCATCGGTATGATTATTCCTACCTACTTCTATTGATTATTCGATTTATTTGCGCACCAATATTTCATCTCTGGTCCAAGATTACTGCCAGATACTTAATCTCTGTTGCTATGATAATTTCACTACCTCGAAGGATTAAGAACCAAAACTCTTTCATTTCCTTCTCCTGGTGAATGGAATGGCTAAAGTTTTGTCTGTTCTGACAGTTAGTCCCGTTCTCTCAGTCCACTTCTCGACAATCCCAAGTGCTAGTCCAAGCAGTTCTGCCACAGTCGGTACAAATCTGTCCACAACTAGTATGACAAACCTCATTCCTCTCCCTTCAAATGCTATGAAGGCACCGAATTTTACTTCTGTGTACTTGAACTTCGAAACGTACCAAAGCTGCAATTTTAGCCCTTCATTTTAACATCAAGCACACTTTCGTCATCAATAATACTCATGATTTACAAACTGTACATTCATCCTATAATAATTATCATAAGCTGCACCTGCATGGTTCAGCTACAAAAATTTCACAATCTTAAAACGAAGTTTAGTTGTTACCACTCTTTTTGAGTATAAACTAGATTGTTAGTTCTGTGGGTAAACTAGATGTATATGTTAGTTACAAGATAAACAAATACATTTCTTCTATTTGTTATAGCATTGGACACTATAAATGACCCATTATCGTAAAAATATAGAAGGAAATAACAAAAAATATATTTTTTTTATTACTATTTATTAGATTTAACTAGCTAATAATAATTTTGCTTTCGTATTCTCAAATGTATGATTTCCGTCAAAAATAGGAAGTAATGGTTTTCAACAATACCTCCTGGCCGCTAAATTATAAAGTCGTTTAATGACTCCTTAGAACAAATTCGTAACTACCATATTATCTCAGGCGTACCGCCATATTAAAGTATATTTTCTCTCCACATGTTACGAACGAGAAAGTAAAAATCGTAAAGTTATCGACATGAGTTAAAGTGAATGCCGTTTCCAGTGTCCAGTGATTATGCAACGATAAGGTTAGATTAAGTAATAGTGGAGGCGAGGCGAGGCAGGGAAAGTGAAAACTGGAGCAGTTGACACTTATAGGGATGCAAATAAGGTAAACCCTATTGTATTGTTTTGTCGAGAAAAGTTCATGCAGGCGATTTATAACCAGGTTAGGCAACTATCGGCTATAAAATGGCGGGGCAACAGGTCAATTCGACATTTGTATGCAATCTTTTAATCTAATAAATTTATTTTACAACGAAATATTTTTACCATTAGACTAAAAAGATAGCAACTTTCAACAAAACAAATAAATTCCGAAAATAATAACATAACGCCAACGAATTATTAAGCTGGACCTACGATTCTGTATTTTTACTTCATGGCATCAACATATTTCCAGATAATCTTAAAAGAGGTGATTAATTTAATGTGACATATTTGAAAATCGTCAAAACCATTTAAAGCCAATTTTGTTTTACCAACACTTTTAACTAAAGGACGAAAATGTATCCCAAGCTGTATTTTTTCCATGATTAATTATCCGTCGTGCGACTTCATTTCCTTGTAATATTTACTACTCGTTTCGAAACCGTAATCCCATCTTTAAGTATTGTCTCACTTTGAGGTCGTCACATAATCATAAAGACATTAAAACACTAATCAACACATAACATGTAGCGCTGAGCGATTGTAGTTTTTGCGCACCATCCTGTGGTCTATGATGCAGATCATAGTATCATCATTAGTAATACAATACGATCATTAGCAGTATCCTATACCTTATTTCAATATTTGTATATTGAAAATGTTTACCTTCACAAAACCTTTACTGTCAAAATAATATGTAGTTCTTATTAAATATTATAATTTATGAAATCAAGATTATTGGTATATAAACATTCAAAATCACAAATTTAAAACGTAAAGACAACTTTGTGAAATTAATAAAGCATAATATAGAAACAATATATGTATATGTATACATAAATAATACAGGTACTATATATATATATATTCGAACCGTGATGTCTTGATCAAACTGAATTGGAGTTTCTGATGAAGTCAGAATTAAAATTTCGTTACAATGTAACGTTTTAAATTGAAGGATATAGAAAGTGTTCACCTAAAGAGTTCACAAACTAATACGCCATTAAATTTAGAATTGAAGTTATGTTATGAATAAATTGCACTTTACTCGGGGTAGACTGATCACCAATTAATTAGAACTCGTATAAAGGAAATGACTTCGACACCATTAATTGTGGGTTGTTTTTAAGTTAGGCTACATATTTGGCTAATTGGTTGTAAAATCCCATTTACTCTGTAATAACCTACAATCAATTTCAAAGCCGGAAATTCTCATTCATTTTTATAATAGCTTTTATTGAGGAAATTGAAATCATTTAAACAATCTGAGGAATTAAATGCTTTCAAGTGAAACCTAAGAAGTGCTACCTTACAATCACACACATTGTTGCCTTTGTTATGTAAATTACTCTTATATAGGCCTAATCTATTTATAGGTTTTCAGCTTTTGTAGAATTTGTTTGTTTCTTAATAGTTTTATAATTATTATTTGATAATTAATTTTAAATAACTGAAATTTGTCTTATTAAATAGGGTAAATGGTTTAATAATATCAACTTACCTGGCAAGCTATCTACGAATTCAGACACAAATGTTTCGTAAAGATGACAAACACTGTTTTAATTCAGTGATCAGAAATTGAGACTATGTTAAATTAAATGAGAAACTAGCCTACTTACGCTAAACTACCCACTAAAAAAAACAAATATTACTTCTTGGCCCACGATCAGCCAACAAAACGACATCGAAAAAGATTAAAAAGGTAAAAACGTTTTTACAGATGTCTTAACTAATTTGAACAAAAATATGAAACAATTTATTCAACAATGGCATGAAGAGTTAAAAATTACCTTTAAAAATTTGAAAATAAAAACAGTCTGTTCTTGATTCACACATATATGCTACATTTTTTTATTTAGCAATGCTTCGAAAACATAAAAACATCTTTATTGTCTTCGAATTTTCAATACCCAATACAAATCCATATAAAATATAAATATATATCCACTGGAAATAAAACTTTGTTGTTTGATACAAATTGCTATCCCATTTTAAATTTCTGTGAGTGAATACAGTCAGGGTGTTAGCGAAAATACTGGTTTGCTTTATAGCAACAGGTATTTCCAGTAAAACAGGTGTCACACTGGTGGAAAACTAGTTAAAGCAGAACAGAGAAATATTTGTTTACCTTAACTCGTTCATTTCATGTAAGATTTTACTTTTGAGTTTTAATTTGGTTATTAGTCGTAGGCCTATAAAAATAAAATTGTAGAATATACCCTATTACACTAATATTAATTAATATAATAGTTTTTCCACTATTATATTTAAAAAAGTGATTCTCTCTAAAACATTACTTTTTACCTTATTTTATATTCTGACTTCTGCACAAACTCAGTTTGATCAAGAAAACCCGGTACGTAGCTTAAGCACATATTGTTTCTCTCGCTTACATTTATAAGGACCTTGGCATGGCGTATATTGCAGTTTTAACACATTTCACAATATTCCCACAATAACCTTGAATGTTGCTATACAACATTAATGTACAATAATTATTACTAATATCAGGAAAAATGTAATTAAGAAATGTAAAACAATGTTTATCAATTTTAAAACTACTCTGAAGTATTTCTAATTTTGGATTGCCATAATTTACTTTGTCTATTGCTTATTGAAATCTACTTTTAAATATTTAAAAAGCATAGCGTATTAGTTCTTCAAAAGTTTTCTAACATTCAACGACCAAATTGAATTTTTCTAAAATGTATCAAAAACAATTCCTCCAATTTAGTTTTGACTGTTGATGCACAATGCAACCCTGTTAAGAAGTGTTATGCCTGTACCTTTACCGAAACTGAACAGTTCACTGACAATGTTGCAACTATAGACTTTACTTCGCCTAATTAAACCCAACGATCTTTACATAACAAGCATCAAACAACGCCGAAATTCAGCTAAATTTGTAATTGTCCGTTCTCTCTTCACATTATTCATGCTGTCATTATTGCAGGGTTTTGTCGGCAATTGTGTTGTGTTCCTTATTTTGTAAACTGTTTCTATCTATTAAATTGTATTCAAATTAATATTCGCAATATTTAGTACTTTGAGACTCTCCCGTAAAATTAAACAAAATGTTGAATTCTGCCAATTCATACAAGAATTTTAACAGAATATACTTTTTTTAACAATCTTAATGTCTCTAGATCAATGAACCCCCGAATCAGAGTAATGGCTAATAATACAGTAAAAATATACATTTGGGTGGGAACCCGGTGCAGGTTATCCGATTTTGACGTTTTTTTTTAATTTGTTCGTTCAGCGACGATTAGAAATTTTTTTTAATTTGTGTGCTCTCTTCACCTTAATTCGTTATTCAATAAAAGCAGTTTTTTAAGTGCCTATTTTAACGAGCACTTTAATACATTTTTTGTTGCCTATGAGTCACGTTTCCCTATTGTTGTATGCTATCTGTTTGTGTGTATTACTAATTTTAGACACTCAATCGAATCATGCACGCTTTCTTGTACCATTTTTCTGGTATGTAATACAGTTAGACCTACCATTGCCATTTGCATTGCTATTAGTATTAATGATTACATTGCCATATCTTTCCTTCTTTGGTGGAACAACCCTAACATTAACGACAACATGTAGGTTGTTAGAGTTGAAGTAGTCTTGAATGATTGGAAACGGTCATTATAATATAGTTGCCTCATTGTAAACAACGTTTTATTGATTGAAAATTAATTTTCTTCGTTTTTTTCTTTTCACTCTTTAGCAGTTTTTATTTAGCTACCATCAATCACTACAGTACCTGGACAGGAAAGGTGAGATTTGCTTGTTCGTAACTGATTGTTTTTCGCGAGTAATAATAATAATTTATTTCGAGAAATCCACATAAGTTTACAATATAATTGGTTAGACATTGTACCAATCATTCCAACTTCATTGGTTTAGAATAAAACTAGTATAAACAAATACAAAATAAATACTTCAGTTTGCGTGCTGAATCTACCCACTAATTAGCCTATTGTTGTTTCAATGAATTATAACTTCGAGAAATAAATGAAGCAAATAATAAAGTTTGAATAATATGAATAACTTATTACTATTATTATGCTTAATAAAATAAAAACAAAGCATGGATTCCAATCAAAATACTTAAAACTCAGAAATGTGATATGAGCATAGACTACTCCCATAGCATAAAAAACGAATAAACCCTGCAAGATACCATCAATAGTGTATTATCAATAAATCATCAATGACATAATATAATAAAACAACCGATTTTTATATTTCTTAGAAAACAGTTAATATGGTTTTATGTTAAAAGGGCATGTACTTTGAGCATTTCTGAAGGAAGGTTGAACTCATTTTCTTTATTGTGTATTGAGGCAAAAAATTAAATAAGAACACCAATTATTAATTCTGTAGTTGTACAAAACTAATCTAAATACACAACTAAGGGGACGGCAAATGAGATCAATCCAACAGGCGGCAAACTAATAAATCCGGCCCTGGTATTAAATAAATATAAGATTAGTTTGAGTACAATTTTCCGCCAATCCTAGCTTAACCCTTTTATTTGAGTCGGAGTTAATCCATTCTCGAGACACACTTCAGTACTCTAGTAGGAGTAGGCCTTTATTAAATAAATTTGTATAACAAAACCCTGAGTTTTAAGCTATTTTTATATTTTTTGTCAATAAGCTTTAAAATGATGTACGAATAATTAATTTTGATGAAGAATTAAGGGAGTTATCGCTTAGCGCAAAGAAATGATTTTTAAATATTTTTCCTGTAAGGGTTGAAACAACCCCTAAAACCATAAGTATTGTTTGTTATATATCTAAACAGAAACTACCTCCTAGGAACGTGAAATTCGATACACGTATTTTTTTAGGCACTAGAGGCACATTAAGAAAGAATTTTAAAATATATGACTTTTAAGGGTTGAAACAACCCCTAAAACAATAAGTATTGTTTGTTATAATTTACTTAAAGATAGAAAACTAAAATTTTGTGCATTTATTTTTACACAATACATATAAAAAGTAAACCAGTTTTACATTTTTTCACGTTCTGCTAAGGGGTGAAATGCTGTGTAGAGTAACAACCCCTAAAACTATAAATATTAATTGAATACCGTAAAATTTGGTACATATATTGCTCATATTGGCTAGAGGCAGAGTAAGAAAAGATTTTAAAATATTTGGCATTTAAGGGTTGAAACAACCCCTAAAACAATAAACATTGTTTGTTATACTTTCCTTAAAGCTAGAAAGCTGAAATTTTGTACATTTATTTCTTACAAGATACATATAAAAAAAATAAACCAGTTTTACGTTTTATCATGTTCTGCTAAGGGGTGAAATTTAGGGGCCCCTATATCTATAAATATTAATTTAATACCGCCAAAAAACGTAACATTTTAGGTACACATATTGCTCATAGGCGCTAGAAGAGCACTAAGATAGGATTTTTAAATATTTGGCCTTTAATGGTTGAAACATCCCATAAAACAATAAATGTTGTTTGTTTACTTTCTTTAAAGCTGAAATGTTTTACATTTATTTCTTACAAACACATATAAAAAGTAAATGAGTTTTATATTTTGTTACGTGCTGCTATAGTTTTGAAAATGTGATAACAACCCCTAAAAACTATAAATATTTATTTTTATACTTTCCTTAAAGCTATAGATCTGAAATTTTGTACATTTATTTCTTACAAGATACATACAAAAAATAAACCAGTTTTACATTTTGATACGTGCTGTTAAGGGTTGAAAATGTAATACCAACCCCTAAAAACAATAAATAGTAATTGGTATTAATTTCCTTAAAGCTAGAGAGCTGAAATTTGGCACTTATTCATTTTAAGAAAATATTCCTTAAAGCTAGAGAGTTGAAATTTGGCACTTATTCATTTTAAGAAAATATTTTAGTCGTAAGCTGATCAAAACAATCCCGATCTATACATTCGCTTATTAAAGACGTATCTGGGTGATCTGCAAAAAACTAGCTAAGACTGTGATTTACCAGTCTGTAGATTTAGCGGTTGAAAAAGAAGACGCTCTTCGCTCTATTTTTTGTATTTTTTTATTGATTTAATTTATTCGGCACACATACCGTAATAGCCCAGTCGGTATAGGTTACAACTACCAGTAATTTGCAATACGGCTGAATTTTTTTTTATAAGTACATTAAAGTATGTAGATTAACATAAAAAAAAGTTTACCAGTCTATCGATTTCCCAAAGTCGAAAAAAAAATCGATTATCATTTTTTTTTCGATTATCCTTAATATTTCGAGCTGGGATGAAGATAGAGGAAAATAAAAAATACCCCCGTGTAGGGGAGGTATTTTCCAACAAAAAAGGTCGTATGTATTTATTTCGTCCGAGCAATGGTTTGTCTGGAAAAAATTCGAAAGTGCAGGTATGTATTTTGCAGCAGGGGAAATCACTAAAAGGGGACATCTTATTCATATATGAAGCGTTGGCTCATTCTAAATTGGCCAAATTTTAATATATCGAATTGAAACTTGACATAGGAGTTAAAATATATATTTTAAACATTTATGCTGAGTCTCAGCTTGTTATCTTGAAAATGACCCGATCTAGGAGTCGATTTCGATTATCGATTTTACTAGTACCGGACTCAAGAACTAATTTCAATCTATTCCAGTTTCGTCAATTTTTGGAATATCAACATCAAATTTGTTTTACAAGTTGAGAACACCAGTATAAATATTCTTAGTAAGTATGCACGATTTTTGTAATGTTATTTTTAAAAACGAGGCGCTTGAAAATGGTCTTCTGTTTTACCTATCTCGTTTTAACTATAACACTTTTGGATTCAACGACTCCATTTTCGACATTTTTGAACATATCGATTTAAAAATTGGTACAGAAGTTAAAAACACAATTGTTTTTTGCTACACTTATTTTTAAAACTATATTTAAAAAATTGACTAATCTGCAGCCGATTAACTCAAGCGTTTTGATGAAAAGTCTAAAAAGGTCTAAAATTATACTTTTTTAAGTTACTTGTGCTTTGAAAAGTAAATAATAAAAAAGGTTTATACTCCTTGATCTTGTTTGAATCTATATATTTAACTTGTAAAAAAACTTTCAGGTTGATATTTTGAAAATTTTCTAAACTGGAGTTGTTTAAAATGAATTGGTGGGTCCGGTACTCCTAAAATCGAGAAACCCATTAATAAGTCAAGTGGCTCTAGATCAGGTAATTTTCAAGATAACAAGCTGAGACTCAGCATAAATGTTTAAAATATATATTTTAACTCCTATGTCAAGTTTCAATTCGATATATTAAAATTTGGCCAATTTAGAATGAGCCAACGCTTCATATATGAATAAGATGTCCCCTTTTAGTGATTTCCCCTGCTGCAAAATACATACCTGCATTATCGAATTTTTTCCAGACAAACCATTGCTCGGACGAAATAAATACATATGACCTTTTTTGTTGAAAAATACCTCCCCTACACGGTGGTATTTTTTTATTTTCCTCTATCTTCATCCCAGCTCGAAATATTAAGGATAATCGAAAAAAAAATGATAATCGATTTTTTTTTCGACTTTGGGAAATCGATAGACTGGTAAACTTTTTTTTATGTTAATCTACATACTTTAATGTACTTATAAAAAAAAATTCAGCCGTATTGCAAATTACTGGTACTTTTGGTCTAAATTGACCTTTACCGACTGGCCTATAACGAAGACGATTGACGGGCAACCAGTGAACAATATATACCAAACTAATTGAAAATACATTTTATAATTCATGAAATAATAGATGAAAGAAAATGAGAGAAACATATTACAATTAATTATGAATCATAGTGATGAAAAAAACAAATTCCCTGTAGCGAAGCACGGGTATTCAGCTAGTCGTTTATATATAGACGATACTAGTCGATATGTTAACTTCAAGCTAATTTCAAATCACTGCTGTGATTCCACAAAGTATCTTGACTCTAATTTTGAAACTTTTGACAGATTGTAACTGTAGAAATAGACTACAAGAAAACTAAAAAAATCTGGGATTTTTTTAAAACTTTATCAAATTTTATTACAAACAATCGTATACAAAATTATTGACAGCAAAATCTGAAAAATCAACCAAATTAATTATGTGTTAAGAGAATTCAAGTAATTGTTGTTTGTGGTTTTATAGGAGGATTAGAAAAATGTAAACCTAGGAGCAGAGAGGAAAATTATTAGTTAAATTATGTAATTTTAATCTTTTCTATCAAACTTGCAACATTAGCTAACGACATACATTTGCATACTACATTGATTTGTAGAAACGCCATTTTAAAGATTTTTAATGGTCATTTTATAATACTATGTACAATAAATTTACATATTTAAATCATGGTGTAAGTGATGAGAGGTACGAAATTTAGTAAAACCAGTTTTCGACAGTACTGGGAGTAGGCCTACTGTGTTAGCGCCTTTCGACGGTGGATCTGCAGAAACTAAGCTATAAACAAACTCTTAAATCACAGCCGACCTGTTTACACACATTCCTAAGAATACTGGACGAGTTCTTGTGCACAACGTTACGGCAAATTGCTACTCCAACGCTATCTGTACTCGATGCTCTTGATCTACTTTAAATGTTTCAACATTGCCAGCCAGAAATCCATCATTAGGTTTCATCAGCGACATTGCTGGCTGAAGATGTTTTCGTGAATACCTTCTGAGCACGATGTATGCCTAATAGTGACATCTCATGGTTATACAGGAGAATATGATTTCATACTAATAAATGTGTTTTACTATTATTAAACAGCTTAGCTGTTAAATTACTAAGAACCTTAAACAGAAGAATACGATATAAGTATATAGGCATTATAATCCAACATAATATCGCATCTTCATTTTCTTAATATTGCTGTATAGACGGAAATCATTTCAAGAATGTCTTTATATAATGTTTTTACAGTTTAATTCTTTCCTTCTTTAATTTTAATGTGATTAGAAATTTGTTGAAGACATTGAAGGCACCTATTCAGCTAATTGATTGACATGGATTGTTACCGAAAAATATTATGACTTCTCTAAATATTCTACAAAAACATATTTTTTACTTAGTTTTCAGCCAAAACCGACCCCCGGGCTACACTAAACAGGTAGCCTGTATTAAGGAAGAATACATTTATGCACGTGAATATAAACGTTTAAAATAATAAATAAGGAAATAAATATTCAATTTTCAACATCCTGTTGCAATCGTCTTGCGATAATTGATAATTTCAAATAAATAATGTAATTGGTTTTTACGCCCATTTTAACAGCTGATTAAGGTGCAACTTATTCATACGAATTTCTATTTTATTTCACGGTTATTATCTAAATATTATTAAAACTGCTTTGACTGAGGAGAGGTTTAAGCATTTTGTTTTTCATTAGGCCTATCTGTTTTGACTACCCCACCACGAAGCGATTATTTTAATTAAGATTTTGTTTGTTGTCCAGAATAATAAGCAAATAAATTTGCCCATTATAATTTCTTCAGAAATCGGGTTAAGTTAATTGTATAAATGTTTTATATTTGTTAAACAACATATATATATTTAATTGTGTATATATATATATATATATATATATATATAAGATTTATATGTATTCAATGTGCAATACTGGTCAAAATGCGTAATATTTTTCATATGATTTTGAAAAATTAGGTTAGGTTTTTACATATAATTGATCCGTGTTTTTCGTGTTTACTTTAACCACCTCCCCCAAATGAGTAAATGTTCTACACAAATAAATTACATCCATATCTTTGAATACTAAACTGCATAGCAGAGGGGGGACGGATAAGCAAATTTGATAAACATTATAAACAAATCAATAATCAAAATTATACGTATTACAAACTTAAAGCCCTTATGTAGTACATCAAACACAGCCCTTCACAGGTGTGCTCATTTGAACGCGCGACAAAAACATATCCTCGAACGACGGAAGTACGGTATTACCAGAGTTTATGTCATTCGCTATTCTAATCAGATTCCGCTTCTTACTGTCTTATCGCACTAATCTTCCATCATTTCTCACACTTTCTAGCAACTTTTCTCTTCGATACTATCTTCTGCCTTTCATTTATCAACAATCGGAGCACGTCCCTCTAGGGATACAACGGACTTCCTTCTCACAGAAACAATCGTTTCTTGTGATTACAGAACTAAACCGAAATATGTGATTAATATGATTAATATGTGGTTCAGACCGAATCATTTGAATATGGTGTTAGACTTGACTTTCTGGTTCATCCTTAAACTAATTGAAATCTAATTGAATATGTTAATTCAGGAAAGTGTAATGGTGTTACAGGACCTAAATAATATGTACTAAATAGAGCATAAACCTTACAACCATAACAAAATTATTTTATGAAGACTGTAAAAAGTTTTTTCACCACACTACGATGTTTTCAGCTATTTTCGGAACGTCATTTGGAGGCCAAAAGTAGCCCTTTTCTGCCCTAGGGCCGTAAAGTCAGCTGTACGTTTATTCAATTAAAATATGAACGTATATCTCAACACAATTTCGTTATGAAATAGGCCCATATGGCAAATGATTCAATAGGTATTGCCGACAGACTAGTGGCATACACATAATTGTTATTTTCACCGTTGCCTAGCAACCAGTTATTATTGTTGCTGCTTATAGGAGCCATAACCTCAAAGTTTCATTTTCATGTGTGCTAAATAAATATTCTTTTTAAATTTTATATATTGTTTATTTTATTGTGTAGTGTGGTGAAAAATAGCGTTCACCAATAGTCGTTCTCGACTCCGTCTCGAACTTGAAACACGATCTCAAGCCTGCAAAACCTCATTTTCGGCCGTAGGTTCGAAATATACTATTTACACTAGTATAAATAAATTGAAACATTTTTTTTATAAAATAAAGAAACTGTATCTCTTTTACCTTGTTACAAATAAAACTGATACTCTTAACATCTCTAGAAACCCTAAAATATATTAACAGTTTTATTACAAGTGAGGGAATTTCCAAAATTGGGCTCTTTTTCTAAAAACAAGTCTAAGAATAATGAAAACATTCTTGCCGGTAGCAAGGTTTATGGTTTATTATATTCCGAACGTTATTAATTGCAAATTAATTTCTCCGCTTCGTTTGTACAATTGCCGCTCCGGGATATCGCGTTTCCCTCCCATTTACCGCACGAGTGCGCATGCCCAGATTCCCAGTGGCTACAACTCGTCTGGTTGACAATACACCGCGGACGGTTAGATATTTTGAGCATTTGTTTGTGTGCGTGACCCTTCTCTTTTTAAGTGAAAGTTGTTCATTGGTATTTTTTACAATTAAGGGCCATTTAAAACGTTAGTTGTATTTTAATTTTATAAATTAATAAGATGCATTAAATTCAGTAAATATTTGAACCTAAAACAGTAGCCACTTCCATTAAACTATCAAATGTTTGTGTATTATCTAAAACTTAGTTTGCTAACTAGTCGACGCTGCAGCCTACGAAGAAGACTTTCGGCTTCTCACACTAAGGCTACACATACATTGAATCCGTATTTCTCCCGATCCGATCCGATATCTCCCGACCGTCGGACGAAAAACAAACATAAACTAAACA
>JAGFPH010000147.1:850029-861062 GCA_018207615.1 Philaenus spumarius
CCTACAGTGGTTCCGTACTCCCGCTCCGATATCTCCCGACCGTCGGATAAACGTAAAATACCATAAAAGTACCCGGTTCGAAGCCAAGTGGTGCCAACTGGCGAGGTCACTAGGCGCAAACAAATTCTACTAATATATTGCGTACACACATACACAGCTGTTCAACGCCTTCGTGAGTAGACCTAATTCCCAAATTATTGGTTGATACCCTAAAACATAGGCATATAACTTAATTTTGTAAATTTGCTCAACTCACGTCAGCAGTCCAGCTGCGTGGTCGAATTATTTGAATTTATCACTGTGATTTCGTATAGGTAGGTTTGTTGTAAAAAAAACTCACCTCCAGACCTGTCCACATTAAAATCATGCACCCAAGCCTTCCTTCTGCGTCTCTTCAGGGGGACGTTGTTGTCTAACAAAACCCAGCACAAAAAATCGTCGTCACTCATGTTGACTCCACCATGAGTTGACTAGGTCGGGTCGGTCCAGGTCAGGACCAGTGTAGGCACTCATGTCGGACGTCGTAGGGCCTGATATAGCCCAGGCAATGAAGGCGAAAAATGACCATGTGTCGGAAGAAATTACAGACAAGCTGAATTTTGTCAGTTGTTAAAACTCACCAATAGGTACATTTTCCCAAAAGTCCCCGCCCCTCCCCCTTGTGCTAACCCCCCCCCCCACCTCCATTTAAAGTTCATTTTCCAAGCAGTTAGGTTTTGCTTTATATTTCCGTTGTTAATATCCCAATACGTAACTTATATATGTAATTTTTTTTATTAAGTGGTTTTCTTTAAAAAGGTATGTTGGTAGTTTTTCCTAGGGTCAACAGTTTAGCAGCTATTTGCTAAAAAACGATTTTTTTATTTGAAAAATATCTTTTTTCTTTAGTTTACCTTTCATAACATTTTTGCTGATCGTAATTTAAAAAACCTACTTCAAATAAAATTTGTAGTGCATCTTTTAAGCTTTCCAACGGTATAATATAACACAACATTTCCTGAATATAGACGCAAGCAATTGCCATTTAATATGCGGCCGCCACCATGCCGGGATCTTAGTAAGCTGCTCTACTCCCACTATTTTAGTTTAACATATCTATATACTGTATATAAAAGCGAAATACCACTCACTCATCACGATTTCTCAAAAACTACCGAACGGATTGAAATGAAATTTGGTATGTAGCTTCCTCTAGGGCCATGGGTGCTCACTAAGAAAGGGTTTGAAAAAAAAAAGAAATTTTTTTGGGGGGGGTTGGGGGGGATTAAAGTTATTAAATCACGATTTCTTCAAAACTGCCGAACGGATTGGAATGCAATTTGGTATGTAGCTTCCTCTAGGGCCATAGGTGCTCACTAAGAAAGGGTATGAAAAATTTCTAAATTTTAGGAGGGGTTTGGGGGATCAAAGTTACTAAAATCATAATTTTAGATCTTTATTATTATGACAATAGTGTTTTTATTATTTAAGATCTAATTATATAAAAGCCAAATACTACTCACTGACTGAACACTTAAAAAGAATACAATTACGTTAAATAGACTGAAAATACCAACCACCACGGGCAACGCCGTACGAGTCAGCTAGTAAATTTATATAAAGCGGTATTAACCTATTACATTTTTAAATATAAAATCATTATTTTACTTTAATGCTATCAAGTTTGGATTGGAGGAGGACCCATCTTGTTATCGTGTCAGGATTCGGAAAATTTAAGAACAAAGCGTGCCGCCAACAGTTATTCACCATTTCTACTAAGTTTGGGTGGGGGGGGGGGGGGGTGTATTGTTAGTGTGAAATTTCGGAAATCAACGTCAACCCAGCTAAACGAATCAGTTGTTTGGTGAGTGTTCCAGTGTTACCATTGTTGTTGTTTTTTTTCTCTTGATTTACATTGTTTAGTGCCAGTTTGGAGCAGCAATCCATCCCTTTTTCAAAAGAAGACATTTTCTCTGAACAATTTATTTAACTATATTTCGATTGAAATACTATTATTATTCCTCTATTTTTTTAAATTCTAATTGATTGGAGTTTTGTGCTGAATAATGATAATCATCGTTAAAATGGATAATCCAGATTTCTTTTGTATAGACCTACTATGTAACGAAAATTTTAAAGAAGATACAGTAGTGGTTACAAAAGGTATAAAATTAATAACCGAAGCTAGTTTAAGAAGACGGGATGGGCTGCATGAAAGAATTGAAGGGAAAACAACCGTTGTTGTACACAGAGTGTGCCGGAAAAACTGTGTGAGGCCAACAAATATTACAGCCGCAACCTCATCATCAGAAAGACTCGATGAATCAATACCCTCAACTTTAAGAACTTTTCTACGGAATATTTGCGAGAAGTTTGATTTTAAAACCAATTGCTTCATTTGTGAAAAAGTGCAGTAATTAATTTAAAGTGATCTGTGCATCGTAGGAAGGAAATTCGCCTTGTAGCAACAATAGAAATAAAATAAAATTTACTTAATAAATTTGATGAGCGAAATGATGAATTGGGGAAAGAGTAAGAGGTCTTCTGTTAAGTGTTACCTGAGGCACGTTACCATAAACAATGTCATGATACTTTTTCCAAATCAACATTAGGTGAACAAGATGTAGGTAAACCGAGGACGGATGAAGACAACTTTTTATTACTTTGTAAAACTATTGAACAAGGAGATGAATGCCAGTACACTGTTACAGAATTACAGGAAATCATGACTGACTTTTCAGGGAAAGAAAACTTATATTCTGATAAACATTTAAAATATCAGCTGAAAGAGCACTTTAAAGACCGCATTATTGAATCGTATCCAATGTTTCTGGTCGAAAAAACATTGTGTGTTTATCAGACTCTGCACACAAAATCATGAACAATTGGTACAAAAACAGGAAGAGCGATCCTGAATAGTTTTAGCTGCGGCTGACATCATCAAGAAGGATATCCAGAAGATGGCTTGCAACTATCGTGCATACCCAGATACAAAAGACATTAGGTCCGGAGGCGAAAATTTAATCCCAAAAACATTAGATGCCTTTACATGGAAAATGATTGCAAAGAAAACCTAGATCCTTTATGTCACCCCTACAAGTTGGATTAGCACTTGTATGGGCCCAGACATTTAATCAACATGCTTTCTAGAATGGGTGTGTGTGCGTCATATAACGAAGCATAACATACAATAATGCATTGATAACTGCAGGATCATCACAAGAAAATTAAGGTGCCTTTATCACGTTTTTGACAACGCTGATGTCAACATTCGAACATTGGACAGCCTGAATATTTTAACGCTATAGGTGGAATACAATGTATTACACCCGACAAAAAAGTTCAAACTGTAGAAAATTTTGAAAGGCAATGTAGTGGAGCTTTTAACAGCGAACGAAAGTATATAAGGATAAGAGAGTATGCGAGGAAAACTGGACGTAAGGGATTGAGTAGTATTAATGTGAAAAATTACAATGACATGAAAGCTTGCTTGAATAATTCTGATTCCACAATAACTAACTACCTTATTCTATTTAAATTACATTTGGTTTTCTGGTACTAGTGTACAACCATCAGGTTAGAATGGTTTTATGAACGTAATTAAAAACCCAAAACAAAGAGATGGGACATTGTAATGGCTGTTCCTTTTATTAATTTCTACACTTGTAACAATTCAACAATTTTCACTTCTTTATGTTTTGCAGCCGAAGAGAGCCGAAAATAAAATCAGTCATGCATAGTTACTTTTGCCCAACCTCTATTTTTTAAAGCGTCCGAGATTATAGCTTCTGCAGAAATACGTGCGAACATTTACAGAATGTACAATTTACAGAATTGTACAGAATGCACAAATATGTGCGAGAAGTGGATATCCTTGCAACAATACCTTGACTATGGATGAAGATCAAGCCACAATTGAGGATAACTAAAATGTTTATAGTTTAAATATTTTGATATGGTATTTTTTCATTAAACAACAATTTAATCAATCAATATTATAAACATTTGTAAATAAAAATAGTAATTATATAATTTAAAAAAGTTATAAAAAAAACAGGGGGTCCGTGATGCTGTGGACAGGCACTAACTGATTGGATAATGGAAAGACCTCAATATTAAGATCAGGAGTCAAAACTCCCCCGAACCAAAACTTGCAAATACTTAAAATAACAAATAAAATCTGCTTATTTTTTAATAGTTCGTAAAATGTTAGTATGCTAATAGACCTACAGTACCATTGTAAGTCATAATATTATTCTATCAGTTCTGGTATAAAAAACAAACTTGCTCTGCCTCATTACTAACAGACATGTCGTGATGCCGCAACAACCAACCACGCATTATTGCTATCATAGTGTCGGGCGGGCACTAATACTTTGTAGTCTGTAAGTGTTCCCGACCCTCAAAATGTAAAGTTAGGTACATATTTTAAAAGGGCAAGAGCTGCGCTACAACTTTTATTGGACATATTTTTCGAAATTATAACAAATAAAAGTACTGTTTTCTAAAAACTACTTAAAATATGATTTTTCACCCGAACATTTTGCATATTTTAGCAAATTCTGGTGAAAGTATCACTTTTACGCAAAAAATCCAAAGAACATTTTTTTTAGAATATATAGAGAAATAAAATCATACAAACAGCATCAATGTAAAATGAAAAATGGCGGAGTTACGAGCAATAACAAAAATACCCTCGAAATGTATGTTCAAGGGGGCTAGAGGGGAGAGCACAAGGGGGAGGGGCGGGACTTTTGAGGAAATACTTGCCTAATTAGGTCCTAACAACTGGCAAAAAAATCAGCTTGTCTCTAATCTCTTCCGACACAAAACCTTCATTGCCTGGGCTAATAGTCGGGAGCTATCGGATCGGGAGAAATACTGATCCAGTGTAGGTGTAACCTAATATGCTCATAATATTACCTCTAACTATTCACACAGTCCATTCTCTTCCAGTCATTCACCAACACCCTCCGGCTTTCTGATAAATACTTCCATAGTTGGTCTAGTCTAAGGCATTATTTTGGGCCAACTACTGTACCACCATCGCAATACATATTAGTCCTTATAACTTCCCAAGAAACTAAAGTATCTAAATTTGACACTTGTTTTTCTTGTGTGATGAGTAGTAAAACACTCTCATTTCAATAACTTATTGTGTCTCAGGGTGAAAATATGTTAACTTCTTCAAGACAATATGGGACTCCTATAATATACACTAGGAATACCTATAAATGAAAAGAAATATTTCAGTAAAGCTAATATATTTCTGTATGCTGGGCCAAAGTTAAAAGAATTAAACACTATCTAAAAAAAACAAGAACCACTATTATCTAATGGTTTCTGATAAGATTGGTTGTCATGCAAATAATGTGATCACATTATTACCTGACAATAAAAATGCTTTGTTACTTTAAAACGCTTATTGCAACAACGATTATATCTTGTTTAATACAGACCATTATGTTGTAGCATTCCATTACAGCTGGTGCATGTAGCTATTGATGCTGTAATTGATTTAGCTTTCGAAACTAAGATACTTGAAGGTCGAACAGTGCCTTTGTCATATCAAATATTCTTCTGGACTGGCCGTGAACTTTAAATACAGGTTTTGCTGGCGGATTTTGTAAAAATAGAACGTGACTCATAAAGGGTGGTTTATTTGTAGGTGTATGCAAATTTGAATTATTATTTATGTGTTAAATGCTGGTTTCTAATCGTACATTTAAATTGTACTATAAGAATAAATAGTTTATTAAATTAACTGTGACGGTAGATATACAAACATACAATACCTACAGAGACAATACACACATTACATTAGTCCAACTGTATTAATGTCACAATTCGACATCTCATTCGTGTATGTTATTATTTTATTTTGCTTGAAAGCGGTACTTGCTTTAAATACAAAAAACTCTAAATTACAAAGAAACTTAACGAGACTTAAAACATAATTATATAACGTTAATATTGCTTTATCATTATCACAATTAGGCTAAGTAGTAACAAACTTTTTATCAAATAAAACAAAATATTAAATTCTAAAATTTTATGCATATTATGGTGTATAGTATAGTGCAATAATTAGCCAATTACGGCCTTGTATGATTTATTAGACAATTAATTGTTCTGGCAATGTAGCCAGTGATTCAATGAAAGGAAGAGGCGGAGTTTGAATCGATTGGTCGGTAAAAGATCAAAGGATGTTGCCGTCGAGAGGTCGGTGATTCCAGATGAGAAAAATTGGGGGATTTATACATTAAGTGAAATCAGTTTAATTATAACAACTAATTTTTGCGTATTTAAATTTTTTAATGATAAATAAAATTTTAATTTATTTAAATAGTTAAAGTCAAGTTTACGAATGTTAATTCTAAGAATGGCGAATAAACACATAATTACATTACAATGGTTGTAGAAGTAATTATTTTTAATTCTTGAAATGACGGTTCTTGTTAAGGGTTTGTTTAGTGCGGCCATCTTGGGTTTTTATCCCATAAGAGCAATGTTAAATTTAAAACCATTTATTTCGTTTATTTTTTATCATAAAATTGTTTGCAAGGTTTTAATCACAGTCACAATACGCATCCGTTTTGCGTTTCACATTTTTTTTTTTTTTTTTTAATCCCGTTCATTTGTCACGGAATTGAAATTTGTTAAGTACCAAGTTTGAACTTTTTTCCTTACACAATAAAAAAATGTATAGTTAAAAGTGAATCGCAAGCCGGATCCACAATTTTGAAAAGAATATTCAGTTTTTTTCAGCACGCAATTACAAAAGATAGATTTATAAAATGGTTTTAATTGAGGCAATGTCAAAGCGCTCAGCTGCAAGAAATTGCACTGTTTAGATACGGCTATAGGGTGAAGCACTGGAGTCGCCGGTTGCTCTTTCTTTTACTGGAGCAGACCTATAATAGGCCTATGTGCAATGATTACACAGTAAAAAACCTAGATAGGCCATGGGCACTAACAAGCAATACAGCAAGCAGCAGCAATACATATATTCACATATACACATATACACAGACCCCCCCCCACCAACCCACACATACATACACATATACACATTTTTACATAAACAGCATTCTTTGTTTATGTGTAAAATTTTTTAGCATAGATAAAAAACATACACATTAATACACTATTAAATCCACATACATGCAGACATTCTTCCATACAAAAATCAAAAACTCCCACTCATTTTTATAAACATATTTCGTAAAAATAATAGATACACAAGGCTCGCATCATTATTTTAGTTAAGGAGAACAGAAAGCTACACATTATCTAAATTATAGTGTTATAAAATGAGTCAACACATTCAAGTTCCTGCAAGAATTTCCTTAATTATTGTTACTGGTACTTTTGTTTTTAAGGGCATGATTTTAAGTAGGCCAACTGAGGTAATAAATTAAAAAATGTATTTGCAAGATAAGTGTAGAATTTCTTGAAAACAGTCAATTTAGGTCTTGGAACTTTAACATTTAAATTGTTACGCAATTAACGCCAGGTACGCTCCAATACATTGATTGTTTCTATCACCACTTCGCTCGTAGAACAATTTAAGTACTTTGTAAATGTATAAATTTTTAAGAGGTAAAATGTACAACGTTTTAAAAAAGAGGCGCAGAATGTTCTAAACGAGTCTTTTTAGACATTATTCTAATAAAAAAATTTGGAAGAGTAACTATGAGTTTGAGGGTTATGTTGTATGCTCAACCCCCATATTGATATTGCATATTCTAGTGGTATAAAAATGTGGTTTTAAATTCAATATATTGTTTTAAACCAGTGTTGTTAAGCTTTGTTTACTTTGTGAATCAGTATTCAAAAAAACATTAGATAAAACTGTAAGTAAAATTCTCAAATAATTAAATCTTGAAATACATTACAGTGCAGTGTCAGGGGCGCGAAATCGTCAAAAGCGCTCGGCAGTAGGATGACTCATGCTCGACGCCGCCATCTTGGTGGAGATTCTCGCTAAAAGGTCGGCTTCAACGATCGTCTCCCATAGCCTATCTAGGTTTTATACTATGTAATCATTGCTTATGTGCCACTGCACATCCTTTTTTAGAGCGCCTTGTTGGTTAGCCTCAGCCATTTCCTTGGAAACCATTTACTCACACCTTTAGGTGCAGAAGGCTAATAACTAACTGCAAAATTAGTTTATTTTACTACAAACAATATTCTATATTTTTGAATAATATTAATTATTAACATTACTAAAATGAAAATGTTTCAAAAATTTTGGTAGTAAAATAATACATTATATTGTTGTATAACATTATTTATTTATTCTCTTTCTAAAGTGAAATTATTTAAGACGACACTAATTAACATCACAACAAATATTCCTACATCAAACTTGATAAAATCACCACTAGCACTGTAACTATAGACTACTAATAGCCTACACCGTAACACCACTATACCGTAAATGCACTGTAACTTCATTTCAGGGGCGCTAAAAAATTATAATTAGTTGTTTTAAATTTGTGGAGCGTTAAGTAGTTCTTCAAAGTCTGATTCAATCATTCGAAATACATTTTTAAACAAACATCTAATACAAGTTCTGTGAATAAATTTAAAAAATGTTTAATTATGTTAGTTTTAAAACACTTCCTCATTCCTTCACCATCGCCGTCTTCTTATTTGGGCCTTTTTCATAATAATAAAAGCTGCGGCAACACCTGCAGAGGTTAGTTTGTTGATCCATCGAACTACTAAACAATTGGAGTAAAGTCGGTTTCGGTACGGTACTCGGTAGATAATTGCGTTGCCCGAAATAGACAGGTAAGACATGATGTTCTGTACCGGCGATTTTCAACGATCAACAAAATGTACGAATCGGCCGATAATCGCCCAATGTACATAAGATAAAGAGCATCTGTGAATCCGTGAATGCTGTGTGACGCTTGTTTGCAGTTGTAACACCATGTGCATGAATAATTTTCCACGTTGACCGTTAAAATTAGCCTACTAGTGGACCCGGTAATGCTTAGCTTTGCTTGATTTAATTTTATGGGTGGTTATCCCATTTCATCCCGTTAACTTAAGTAATCGATTAAATCTTAAATCTTTTTGTTTGTAGTGACCATATGTTTGTTTTACAAATAAAATGTAAATTGTATGCTTAAGACCATACGGGAGAAGTGTTAACTTTTTAACACGACTTACGAAATGAGGAAACACACAATTTACATTTTTAGGTTAAACCTAACCTAAAATTAATTATTAAAGATTATACATTCGAATCAACTGTTTTATCTGTTATTTTATTTTATTGGTTGCTATGGTAATGGATGTAAATACATTCAAGAAACATGTGTTGGTCCATCAGTCTAGGCCTAACATAACATTATTTTGTATGTTTAATTTTATGTATTTCTGATGCATTATTATATAAAAATATTAGCTTTCTGCACTTCTTCATCATTTAAACTTTAACTGTGCCAAATTTCATACTCCTCCATCAGCGTAATGTTCGTAAAAAGGGGTACCTACAAAGGTTTTGCTTCACGTATTAATATATAGATTCTAATTCAAACTTGAGTTGCGAAATTTTCTCAGATGTTTATTGCAATTGGAGATCACGGCATTCATCACTCCTGTGAGGGAACGGAAAGAGCTATTCTATAAATAGTCAATAATTCGCTGTCATGTTAATAGGCAAATATTTCAAGAGAGTGCTGCATTACTAATAACTGCGATTCAACAAAATCGTCAAGGTTTGGGGTTGTAAAATATGCAATAAAATATTATCCGGCATACCATACCTTAAATGGTATATTCCAAACTGATAACTAATACAATTTTTTATTTATTACGTACAAAATTCACTATTAAACACCATGTTGCCAACTTATGCGAACTTGAGTCTGGGCTAGAGGACGGGAGAGATTTTAGGCACTGAAAAGAGAGGTTACTGCCATGATAAAGGTTTTACGCCAACATCTGTAAATTAACATAACCTAAGGTAATCCTAGATACGATTGAGTTAAATGTTAATAATTCTACAGAAAGGACGATGGCGAAAAGAAGTAATTATTCAATGTAGCAAGCATTGCATTAACAGTAAAGTTGGCCAACTACTCCAGCGCCTCAAAGCGATTATTTGTTAATTTAGAAATTTTGGCATTCTTAACATTGTGGAAATTTTTCTGGGCGTATAGGCCTGCTCTTTTCTCTAGGGTAAAAAGAGACAAACAGGTAAAATTTAGGACGCCTTCACACGAAGCCACTTAGCAACGCTTCTCGGTGGTTGGTTCTCCCTTCACATGTAGCCACTTAGTAGCGCTTCTCAGTAGCCGGCGTTGTGCCGCTTCTACGTCCGTTGTAGCGCTGCTACGGCCGTAGTAGCGCTTCCACGCCCGTTGTGTCGCTTCTCGTTTATATTCAAAATATGGTTCAAGAAAGACATTAATTTAGACAAATATTTTTGAAGTTATACTTCTTTGCGCCCGTTGTAATTTCTAAAAATGGATTTTAAACTTTAATGATAAGAAGGAGAATCGGATGACCCCTAGGGCAAAAAAATTAAAATAATTTGTTTAGCTTATTATGTTGTACAGGCTAGGTCTTTAGATTTAATTTAAATCCAAATTCATGTAAATATGTTGAGCAGAACATTTTGTATAGGCTTTTTCTACTTCAATGCAACAAACAGTATTAAGGTAAAACAAATTGCTTTCAAAATAAAGTATTAAAGTTTAAAATGCGTTTCCCGAAAGTCTTGTTTATTTCTACAAAGGGCATTTTTCTCGGAAGCCATAAGAGATATTTCAATTTTTGTTTTATATATATAATAATATGCACATTTTAACATGAGGGTTTAAAAAAAATTTAGTTTGAAAAGAATTATATGACTTTTTATGACACAAATTTGGAAATTGTTTTGACGTTTGTGAAAAAACTTACAATAATTTTACTATAAGTTATTTTGAGAAATCATTGTGTTAAATTGTAGAGAAAAGTATACTCTAAAATATTGTTTTTTTTTTGTTTTTTTTAATATGATGTTATCTTTTTGGTTCCTGAAATAAATGTAC
>JAGFPH010000147.1:865175-887016 GCA_018207615.1 Philaenus spumarius
TGGGGTGATCAAAGCAGCTAAATCACAATTTATCTAAAACTACTGAATGGATTGGAATGAAATTTGGTATGTAGCTTCCTCTAGGTGCTGGCTAAGAAATTGTTTTAAAAAAATTTGAAATCTTAGGGGGGATTTGGGGGTCAAAGTTATTAAAAATCCCCATAAAATACATAGTATAATATATTTATTGATATATTTTTTTTGTTAATATACATTTAACTTTGATTTCTCTATCGATCTATGCAAATCCGGATCGGGGCATCTGTCTATATATTTTGCTGCCCCGATCTATAATTTATCATCATATCTAATGAACGATTTGTCTAAACATGGTGAAATCTCAAATAATATATACTATTTATGCGATAGATATTCCAATTAAACAAAATATTGTACGGTTATAAGTCTTACGAAATTTTTTTTAATCGTTTAAAATATTTTTAAATTGGATTTTTTATTTTGTTGAATACAGACGGATCACGATTTCTTAAAATGTATAAAGCCTTGAAACAAGAAACCTGGCACAAATAACTGTACCTTGCCCCTCCCACCCCTCCCTCACTTTCATTTTCCTACTCACTGACCACAAGGCACTGGTGCATCAGTTGGGCTTATCATTTTGATGTTCTCATTCCTCTAAACTAAACCCTTCTATTCCTGATACTCCCGTTCCCTTTTATATTGCGGAGGATAATATTGGGGAAATTTGTCAGCTTTCAGATAATGATCTCCAAAACTCTCAGTCTCTCTCAAAAGATACAATGCAAAAAATCCCGCCGTAAATTGCGAGGCTGTCAAAAGATATAAAAAAAATCCTGCCGTGCATCGTGAGGCTTCCAAAAAGTACAGTCAACAAAATCCCCCGGTCAAAATGGCTGCCGTTCAAAAATACAGTTCTGAAAGATGTCACATGAAGAGGCTTCCATGGTCTGAAAAATCAATGTCAGGGCTTCACTACAACTGCAACACCGATTATCACAAAGACAAAACAGTTGAGCTAGGTCCTATGACGACATGTAAATGGTGTACAGCTATGAAGTGGTATAAATGACATGGTTTAGAACCTACGATTCATATCCTTATGACACACAAAATTACCATCATTTGTCCAATCATTTTACCAAAATAATTATGCAATAGCGAAGCATTGCCGGGTCAGCTAGTGACTGTATATATTCAATTATCAGTAAAAAGGTTTCTTCATAATAATTACATGTTTTTTCAACATTTCTCTCGTCTCTCTTTAAACGCCACTCTTTATGATTATTTTCATTTTGAAGTTCAAATATTTAACATGAAATTACATTGCAGTTAAGGTATATTAAAATAATCCTGAGTTAAAAATAAAGAGCGTAGCAGAATTGAGTTTATAATTGGTGATTAATTTGTAATCAATGAGTTGACTATTAATCACAAACATGTGTTCGTAATAAGCCCATGATCAAATAAGTTTTGTAAAAATGTGTGTTTTGTTTTTTCATCTATCTGTTATTAAATAGAACAAATTGAGAGTAAATTATTCAAATTTATTCTGACTTACGTAAACAAATGTGTTTTGCTATGTACTTTTGAGGTATTACAGTGATCAAACTCAGACCGAGAAATTCCCCTTCATTTAGAGAAAGTAAATAATAAGTTTTAAGTTAATTACTAAATATTTAATAAAGATACATTACTATAAACAGCAAACATTTAATGCAATATTAGAACGATTTGAAAAATATTTTAACGTAAGAAACTTGTCACCAGAAAATTTGGGCCAATATAAATTTATTAAAATAAAGCTTTTGTTCTAAAATAGCCTTTTAAAATTTTTAGTACTTATCAGAATATACATTTCCAATATTAATCATTAGTTATTATTTTTTTTGTAGACTGAATAGAACGCTTTAGATACTATTCGTTAATTATTTTCACATTCATTATATTTGCTAGAATAAATTTTGTCCAAGAAATCAAAACAATTTCCTTAACCCTTTGAGGACCAAGAAGTGATAAAATTTGAAAAAACTATATATTTCTTTATTTTTGTGATTAACTAAGGTAAAAAATATTTTTTTTTACTGGTTTTTTTTTTTAGTAATTATATATATTTATACATATATAATATAAATACCTTAGTAAAATTTCGCAAAACAGCCCCACCCGGAGACCAGATATCTAGTCATATCCCGTCAGCTTGGAAGCGAGCCTACTTCCGCCCTTCTACCCTCAAACCACAGATATGATTAGATATCTGGTCTCCCTAGCCTAGATTCGTACTCGGCATCTTGTGATCAGAAAGACGCTTCGTTACCACTAGACTACGGCTTCATGAAAGAAAAATGACAAATTAACAAAACTTCAGTTACTTTACTATCGGTATAAATATTCCGTGTAAAGTAAAAGATAGTTTGTCAGCACCATCTAGGAGCGGTTATAGGAAGTTTGCTTGGTTGCTCTTAAGTTTTAATCTGTCTAATTTGTATGTGTGAGAGGTTTATAATAATAACTTAGATCAGTTCTTATTAAGTTAAGTAATTAATTTAAAGCAATATGCTAAACTTTTAATACAAAATACTGACAAATGAAAGACTAGAACATGTTTTAAAAAATTGGGGAAATCACACCATATAAATTGTCAATTGAAAGCAAGCACTAGCCAAGCAAGTCCTGCTTTCTGGTGGCATTTGTTGAAACTAGGTGTAGACCTGATGTTTTACAGACCTGCAATGGTACTCTAAAGTACCTCCATGGCTCAACTTGTAGATAAAGCTACTGTTACCTATTATAAAGGCAGTTAAATTGGGTGGTACTTAAAAGTACCGTCAGGCGACAAAGGGTTAATTTCATAAAGAAAAATGTTCTATTAATTTTGAAAAGAAAATAATTTCTTAAACATTTTAGTTTGGTTCTCTTTTAGATAGATTTATTTAAAAGAAAGTAGCTATTGCTGTTGTTAGTGCTACTTCAGGAATTTTGTTATGGACACGATAACTGCCCCGTAATTAAGCACAAATTACTTCCAGACTGCTACATAAAATATACAGATGGAAAATCTCGGTTGAATTTGTTAATAGGCAAAATCAGACCTAGTTAATAGAAACAAGGAAGTATTTCTTTATCCAATATAAATCCCTTAATATGACAAATATGTATCACCCCTACCAATATATCATACCGCCTTAGAGTAGAACCAACAAATTATTTATAGGTTTTTTTGACAAAATTTAACATTACCTCAAGTTGTGGAAAAGTAGGGATTGAAGATCAAACGCAGGATAAAAATCTTTCCACGAATTTTCAGAAAAATATTACCTTAATATCAAGCGGCCTTCCCGGTCGCTGTGTTACATAATACTGTGTTAATGGCTCTACTGTAGCTATGCACTCCTTTGAGTCAAACAACCTTTTATATAAGCTACATTATTATAAAAATGTATATACATTAAAAACAGTATTGAAATGGAGAATAATATTAATGCATCTAAGCAACATGCCATGGGTAGAGGGGGTGACCTCTAATTTTAATTGTTACTTACGTAACCTAAAGAAAAAGATAACTTTCATTTCAAGAGTTTTAATTTTACAACTTTCTTTTAGAAAATTATTTTTCCAAAAAACAGAATTTTCATGAGAAGTTTTTCATGAATATTTGAATCAGAGAGATAAAGGTTTCTTACTTTAAAAGACACAAAGGTATAGAAGAGGTTTAATAAAAGAATTGTATTATTATTAATATTTGTTTTAATTCAAAGAACGCGCTGCTTAACTTGTTATTGAAAATAAAAAAAAGAAGATTTATACATAATTGGACACACTCTTAAAGAAGGAAGTATAATTTAATAGATGAGCTTCTTTTAAAATAAAATGTACAAATTTAATTTGATAATTAAATCCAACGTTTATTCATTTTGGTCGTAGCATTTCAATTTATATGTTAATATATTTACCGAAAAACTTTAAAATTTCTTTAATTATTGCAGAGTAAACAGTAAATTAACAAAGATTTATTTCTAATAATTTGTTTAAAACTTAAAAATATGTATACACCTTTTGCTTTTCATAACAACTGGTCTATGATAGGTAATTTCAATTTCCAACACCTTGACTTACTGTAGTGAGTTTACAAAAACCAAATAATAAATCATTATTCACTCATATTTACAGAAAATGTTTAATATTTTGTTATAAAATTCAAATTTAATTCGCCATAGTTTTTGGAGTATTTTAACTATACAGTGTGTTTTATTGACTTATTAGACGAGTTTTAAATACAATGTGTTATATTGACTTAATAGAATAGTTTTAATGTGTTATATTGGCTTATTCGAATACTTTTAACCTTATTGTAAAATCAATATTTGATTTGAATACGTAATATTTAAGCGAAAAGTACAAACTAAACCACCTTTATTCTCAAATATTAAATATTACTACGATGTATACTTTATATCATAATAAACATTAACTGAATAAAATTCCTTAAAATAGTTTCTAAAATGAATTGTGTCAACAAAACTTTTCTCGATCTTTTTCTGCTGTTCTAGAAAATAAAATGTCTTTCATCTCTAGAAATCGTTCTTCTTGACAGATTCAAACTATGTCGAAATTAATTATTTTTTGTTTTAAATATGTGCATCAAGAATTTTTGGTGAGTTACATCAAAGTTGGTTGTAGAAAACATAGAGTACTGTGTTTCTTTCATAAACAAAAATAATAACCCTCTTTTGTTATGCTCTAACATATTGTCAAAGGAAATAACAGGTATATTTTGTTTCTAACACCTTTTCTTGTTATTAAGAGTCTTTACTTCCAAAAAGTTTTGTTGTTCAAAGAATTTCTGTAACTAATAAATTGAATTAATCTTATTCAATTAATGGATTCAATAGTATTAATCTTATACTATTGTTTCCATAGCATTTAAAACCATAAACATGTGCATTTTCAATGAAGCCTTGCTGCTATGTGTTCTTGAATTACCTTTTATTTATTGATTTCAGTATTTGGATTTTGATAACCTTCCAGACACAAATTTCTCTTGTGAAGGAAAAGTCATTGGTGGCTATTATGCAGACATCGAGACTGGATGTCAGATGTTTCATGTTTGTACAATTGGTCAGAAAGGTATGTTTGTTTAAAAAATGATCAGTGTATGGCATGTTTACTGAAAAATGAAAGTAACTTAATAACGTTTATATGTAGTTTGATATGCAGTAGCATATACAATGAATGTAATAATTGCCTTAGTTCAAACTACAAACCAAATAGGTTCTCATTTAATGTTTTTTTTTTAACCTGAAATTATAGTACAAAATTTTAGTACAAATGTTTGTAGGGATGTCAAATCTTCACACTATTTATTAAATTATCATAAACGTAACACCACACTTACTAAGATCATATTGAACTCAGACTAAAAGTATAGTTATTAACTGAATGGGAATTAATAGTTATATACACAGTACACATACACATAGTTATATTCATCACTATATCACATGCATTCATCACTAAGTATCAGTTATGTTTCCAGAAACAAATTTTAGTCTTTCATCATCTCTAAACTATTATGATTTATGTTTCTCATTTGTGAAATTAAGAGGAGCTCTATGGAGCTAGTCACAGTTTATACTATTGGAAAGCCCAACTGTGTAGTTTATACTATTGGAGACTAGTTACCAATTAATTACTACTTACATTTTCTACACTTCTGAATTTAGTGTGTATACTAAATACAGCTGATCAGACTCTTTACAAACGTCCATATAATGCTACTATTTTTGAACCCAAGTAATCTAGTATATTATATCAATAAACCAATTAAACATTTGAGTAGGGCAAATACACTTTCACTTCTAGACATATTGGTAATTAGGAGAGATGTTGTGAGCTTTAATTAATTAGGGCATACAGTTTTCAGAAAAAGAACCCACGAATATAGAAACCTGCTTAAAATGAACCCTTTAATCATTACTCAATAAAACCAGCAATCTTAACGACAGAGCTAATAGAGCTTTCAGTGAAGTAAATAAACACATGCATGATATACACAGATTTTTTATTTTAAAATAACATAAATTTAAAATACATAAGATCGCAATTCAATGTTTTTTTTTTTAATAATTGGTTTTATAAAACATTCAATGAAACAGAAATTTCTAGAAAACTCCTAGTAAATGAACTATTAGTTTTTAGTTTAAATTTGTTTTTTATTATTATTAAATAGCTTTGATAGTCCAGCCAAACGCTGTAAGACAAGTCAAATAAAATAAGAACTGATGTAGAACTGACACCAATAGGGATCTATGGCTATGGAAATAAATAATTTCAACAGTAATACAGTGTACTCTTATGTATAACCTGAATAAACTAAAATTAGTTAGTAAAGAAAAATTATTAAAACATTGATGAGTTTGAACATAATGCCTGTGTACTTAAATTAAATCTGTTTACTGTACTTATTTTATGTGTTTAGCAATAGCTATGTAATTTACAAAACTAACGAAGAGTCAATGAGTAACCTACAAAATGTAACCATAATGTTCTAAAAAAATGTTGACAGATGCACATTGCTCATATTAAGTGCTATATAGTAACTTTTCTTGTTTAGGTCTAATTAAAATTTTGTATAAATTATTTTACTAGTTTTATTTTTGTATACATTATTTTTATTTCATGTACAATCATAGACACGAAAACTGTTGATCTTTATTACAACAAATTATTAGAAAGTTATTTTTTATAATCTTTTCTACAGGAGAAATAACTGACATAAAATTTCTGTGCTTGAATGGAACTGTATTCGACCAGGAGACTCGTGTGTGTGAGAGGTTGGACGAGGTAGACTGCAGCAAATCAGAAAGTTTCTTCGATCTTAACCTTGAGTTGTATGGCAACAATGGAGCAGGATTTGGGTAAATAAAAATAAAATTATATTAAGAAAAGCCTTAAATGAATTGTTTGTACAAAAATATATTATTCTTTTCACCTTTAGCTATTTGTAAATCATAAACATTAAACTATTACACATCAATAGATGTCATTATGTTTTGAATAAAATATTATATTTCCTAGTCTGACATGAATTCGATTGGTACATAAATATAGATATTGTAGATAAAGTTTACTATTTCTTTATTTTAAGAAAGAAAATTGTAAATAATTCTTGTAAGAATTCTACATACCGTAATTCTAAATATTCCTATTATAAATCCATGGAACTAACAAATTATAATTCCAATTTTTAGGTTCTACCACTTAGTCAATAGAGAATATTAATCCTAGAACCATAGGCGTAACCAGGACAATCATATGGTGGGGGTTATTTAAAATGATATAGGTATGTATAATTTTCCACTTCCAATTGTGATTCAGGCCTATTTTAAAATAATTCAGAATAGCAATCCCCGCCAAATCTTTCTGTGCGCTGCCTCTAACCCCATAGGCTTGGAACACACATGGTGTTTTTTTATCTGTTGCGGATTAGTTACTGTCACCGCTCATAAAATTTAAAGGGTGCACACATGGCGCTAAAATTTCCGACAAAGTCTAAAAGCCTCATTGCGATTCATTAAACTGCAGTTTCTAGTTCATCAATCACGAAGTATGATGTAATATATTATTTCTTTTAATGTTTTATTGATATGAACAGAGAGCAATTCTCGCTAAATTATTATTCCGTCCCCGATTGAAAAGGAAGCAAAAATATATACTTATTTGGGTTTATCCAATCAATAAATAAAAGAAGAGAAGATTCTGAAGCATTCTACACTTTGTTTCCTGATTTGAGGAACTAGAAGAAACATTTTTCAACTATTTCATTTGACGAACTACACACGCGGCTGAAAGATAGTATTCTACGAAAAAATGATATTTGGCGTGCATTTTTTCTCGTTCGCCACTGTTTTGGAGGAGACGGTGGAAAATCCGTTGATTGTAGTGGCAGCGAGTAGCTACACAGCTACCGTCAGCGGTAAATAAAGCGATCGTTTATTTTTCCGACCAATGTGTATGCTCTAATACTTTTCTTGTGTTCCAGGCCATACACTATGCTGCATCGTATATCAAATAAATTGCCAGTGCCCAATTTGACCAAAGATAATGTCAGCAATATATTAATAATTTATTGTAGCTTGACATTTGCATAGGTGTTGAAAATAAGTTACTCTTAAGAGCGTATTTTAATGTAAACAAAGTGCAAAATATTTTTACAATGGGGGGTATACCTCCCCTTCAAACCGTCCCCTGGTTACGCCTATGCCTAGAATTGATAAGAGTAATTAATTAAGACTCATTTCACAGTGTGTGAAATGATAGAGTCGTAATTTACAATGCATCAATCAGTTGTTGCTTTGCTCGGCTTCAGCTTTACATATCACGGTGAAAGGTGTAAACCAATCGATTCTTTTCTCAAAACCTATGGTAAAATAATCGATACTTGCAGTGTGATTCAACAGTTGGGCCTCCAACACAGTTGAATATGTTCAAACCTGACTACTATTGTCTATTTATTGCATTATATACTGATTTCACATCTTCATTAGTCTAATTGCCACTAAGTAAAGACGTTAAGCTAATAAAATTTATTTTGAAATAAGGTAGGGATTGAAATTCCGATTCAGTGCTGTACATAGTTTTATTTAACTTTTATCGTGATTAAGGTTATTTGTCTTATCATTTTCTCTTTACAGATATTATTTATCTGCCACCTTTCTCTGGCATATATAGGCCTATATATTAATCATGTACGGTAAGTACATCAGCTCGCTGGAGACATGTGCTGGCAGACACGTTGATTTGACATAAACAGTAGTGGAATGACTCGTATTCTCAACAATACAAGTCAGTTTCTTTATGTGAACCGATCATTTAATAATTACATTATGGATAGGCCTACAGTAGAAGATCTGCTTAATGTAGCCTACCAATCTTTTCCACTCAAATAACATATATCAAGAAATTAATTACCTAGAAGTAATCCAATTTTTACATCACCTTCTTAGAATATATTAAAAGTATTTAACCCTACATCTTTATACTAAATAGGCTGATCCCAAGTAGTTAGCTGATTGTGAGGGAGGATTCAGTCTCATGAACCTCATAGTCATAATTACATAACAGACTGACAGTGCCACATGTGTCAAGTTAAATGTTTGTCAAATTGCACAGACCAAAATTGAGTGACTTGAAAATAACCGACTGCAGATGACATCCGAACAAAACAAGCGAAATCAACACCAAATAAATAACAATAAATATTTATAAAGTATGTGTATTGTTCTTTAGACAGTAAGTATATTATCTGAACTTTTAAATTGAACAAAAATATTTTAAATTGAAATATCAAAACAATTTCGGAGGCCTCCCACACCTCTTCTGGAAGGTCGCTGGACTGGCACAGTTTCGGCACTGGAAAAATACGAGTGCACCCCTGGTCATTAGCAGTTTTTACCAACAAAATAACAACTTTAAAATGGCCGACATATATACTTAGGCCTATTTATTTTATAAATTTAATATATACAGTTTATTACAGTGTCATAAAAAACCATAGCGTGCTATATAGGATCATATTGTATACATTCAAATAAATATTCAGTAACTTTCTTCAAATTTTGCTTAGTTTATTTGCAAGGTGCCTATTGTTTCTTTACAAAAACTCACGTGTTAAGATATTGAGTTAATATTTGTTATAAATATTTTGTTTGTTATGATTTACAAGTGTACGAAACACCAAGAATTGATTTTAATAATTTTTAAAATGGCGGCCAATACAAATGTTTAAAGTGGAATATCTTAAAAACCGTTAACATACCGGTACTGAAACTAAAAATTTACAAAAGACAAAATATTTTCTATTTTAATGACAGACAAAATTGGATTTTTGTCGTTTCTGTTTGTAGGTCAAAAGATAACCGAGTTATTGACAAAAACTGAAAACATAATTTCTTGGTAATGGTATACAACATTTAAATTAGTCTAAAAAAACATTTCAGATCAAAGTATTTTATCTTATTTATTAAAACTATAAGAATATTAAAATGTTGGTTTTAGACTCATTTTGGATGTTGTAGACAATTACCAAGAAATTATGTTTTCAGAGTTTTTTCTTGATAACTCGGTTATTCTTTGACCTTATTATAAACAACCAGTTTCTTTGTCATTAAAAAAGAAAAATATTTGGTCTCTTGTAAGTTTTTTGTAAAGTTAACGGTTTTAAGATATTCCACTTTAAACATTTGTAACGGACACCATTTTGAAAATTATTAAATTTAATTCTTTGTGTTTGGTACACTTGTAAATCGTAACATACAAAATACTTATACCAATTTTGAACTAAATATCTTATCTATTTTTAAAATGAGTATTTGTAAAAAAAAACAAAATGTCGGATTGCGACTATACTAAGCCGAATTCGGAAAAAAGTTACTGAACATCATGTAAACTTCTTTCCCAATTGATTCCTTTTCATCAATAAACTTTTAGTTCACAATTAAACTAAAATTTTTAAAAATTGCTTTTACAGCTCAATTGTTGCCCATGATTTAAAGAAAAAAGTTGGTAACCAAATTGAATACAGTATCTAAAAAAATAATATTTTCATGTTTAAAAAAGTTAAAATTGTAATTAATATTATTTCATGGTGTATTGTTATAGAATACAACCAGAAGGGGAAGAAAGTGAAGACTTAATTGAGGAATGTGATCCAGATAATGATGATGACTGTAATACAGATTCACCATCTATCAAAAACGAATCTCAAGAAGGTCATGAAGAAGAAGTTGAAGAAGAAATCATTGAAGAATTTGAAGAAACTACAACTTTAGCTCCTATTACATCTACAACCACTCGAAGACCTAGTACAACAAGTTCACCTAGCACTACACCATCCCCGCCAAAGGTTTATAATTATCCTACAAGTTCTCAAGAAACTGTAGCAGCACTTTTAGCTTTACATAACGCCTTCACAGCGAGTTTGCAACAACATGCTGATCCACAAAAACCAAAACCAAACCCACCTCAAATTACAGGATTTATAAGCAATAATCCAAGTAATTCAGGCGGATTCCACAGTCAACACCATTCATCGTTATCACCATCAAGACCCCCAACTCAGTTCACCCCACCAGCTGCACCAGATCAGTTACAAAATTTTCATTCACTAAAACAAAATTATCAAACCCTTAACAACAAACAAAATAATTTTCAAAATCCTATTCAATCAACCTCCGAACACTATGGAAATGGAAATTTTCATCATGAATTTCATATAAATAGCCAAACAGGACACTTTCCTGTACAGAACTTCCAAGACAACTTCCGCCAGCAGCACCAGTCAGCCTCAGCAATTCCCCAAACAAGTCGACCCAAACCATTCCAGTTCCATCAGTTTGACGACAATGACTACTATGTTAAAACTCATTCTTCAACTGTAACACCTTTTATTTTGCATCAATTAAAAGTAAATAGATTAAAAGAAAATCAAGAAAGTTCAAAGGGATCAGTCTCACATGGTAGTTATGTCAGAGATGTTTCCAGTGCAGGAAAATCTCATAAAAATCCATCTTTTAGAAGTCAAACGACTCCGGCGATTGCTGTTGTTACGTCGACTAGTACAACATCATCGTCCTCGAGTACAAAAAGTGGGAAGTTTAATCCTAGTGCCATAACGAACAGACAACCTCAAGTAAAACAATTTGCTCACTCAACAAACCCTAGCGGGTTCTCCCATAGTATAGACAGTCTAAACAAAACTTTGACACAAAACAACCAAGATCATTTGTCAAATTACGATGATTACCAGGAAAGTGATGTTCATTCTGATCCATTTTTTAAAGATGTGCCAAAACTCGGTAGATCTAAAAGATATGCACAGTTTAATGCTCAAAGAACAAGTCGTAGACAACGTCCAATAGATAGTGAATTACCAGTTCCTTTAAATGAAAATGGTGACATAAAAACAGACAGTTTAACAACATTACAACCAATAATAAACCACAGATCTAACCGAAGGAAACCATCCACTTTTAGGCCTAGACAAAATCTTCCAACAGAAACACTAATTGAGCCGCCAAGAAGAAATTTAAATCAGCAAAGAAAACAAACAAACACAACTAGTATTTCAAATATAAGACCCTTACAAGACTTAGCTAATATAGAAGTTAGTACAAAATCTATTCCCAGTAGAAGAACAAGTAGGAGGAAACCTGTGGTTAAATCAACAACAGAAGAAACTGTTACTGAATGGTCTGAAATGAATATTGTACCTCCTAGTACTCCTCAGACTCCTGGAAGTAAATTCACTTGTGATCAAAAGATCAAGGGAGGTTATTACGCAGATATTGAGTCAAATTGTCTTGGTTTCTTTATATGTTCTCAAGGAGAAGTAAATGGACCGTAAGTACAATTGCTAATAACACATTTTACGCTATTAATATTAACATTCTGCTTTAGTTTCTTCTCGAACTAGTTGCAATATTAAATTTAAAAAACTTGTGTATTAATAAAATCAGGAAAGAAAGTTAGTGATAGCACACCAAAACACTTATAAAAAAAACCAAACACTTATAATATGAGGACCAAATTTGTGCAAATTTTAACTATAACTTTGTTTTTTCAGTTTATTAAAGACCCACTTTTGGTGTGGTGCAACAACCAAATTTAATCAAAGGAGTCGGACATGTCAAGCTGAAGATAATGTAGTATGTTCAATATCTGAAAGATACTTCCATTTAAATCAAGACTTTCTTGTGCCAGGTAAAGTGATTTCCTTATTTTATAATTATGTAGTGTTCCGTGCCAAAGAAAATGGAACACGAATGGAATCGTCAAGGTGTTTGTCCTCCATCTGTAACAGCTGTTTTTGAGACGGTTTGACATAGCAGGCAGAAATTTAGATAGTAATAGTTAGTTATTGCCCAATCGCACACCTGAAGTAAAAACAAAATAATAATTTCAAAATGTTAAGGGCTCTCTTTGAGTTTAAATTAAGGGATAAAAAACAAATTTTATTTAATCCCATTGAGTATATATCAAATAAAAGTCAATGAGTTGAAGAGTTCAAAGAAAAATTATTAAACACTTAAAAATTCACTACCCTCCTTACGGTCTTATAAAATCGATCCAAGAATACTACATTGAATAAAATTGGACAAATTTTGAATTCTATATATACATATAAATAGTATATATTATATTATGAACAGGAAACTTCAAAATACCACACCTAACTACTGATTGATAAATTTCAGAAAACGTAATTTCTAAGATGCTGAAATTTGGCATAATGATTCCTTTTATTTATTATAAGAAATTTAGTTTTAAAAATTCAAAATGTAAAGTGGTAAAAAGGAGGGTATGAAATGTTGACGAAAGCTGTCAAGTTTTTAAGTGTTTGAAGATATTGATTTGGGACTTAGTTTATCAGATTCATTGACCCTGAAAACTAGAGACTTTTTATGTCAAAATCTACATTCCATAAAACTTTTAGCAGAGAATTTGACAGAAACAAAATTTCTGTATGCTGCTAAAATGTCATACATCATACACTTAACGATGAACTTCACGTAAAATTCAAGTTTAAAATAGAATTCTCCTCAGTGATTCACCAATGATACAAGTAATATTATATTAGTCGTGTTAGTACTGTTTAGGCAAATACTACTTTTTGAAGTGATAACTTCTATTGGCCCGTTGGGCACTTTCGACTTGGCTATGTTTTCGAAATCTCGCGTCACGCCAGATTTCTCGCGAGATCTTGCATCACGCCAGATTTCCCGCAAGATCTCGCGTCATGCCAGATTTCTCGCGAGATCTTGCATCACGCCAGATTTCCCGCGAGATCTCGCATCACGCCAGATTTCTCGCGAGATCTCGCGTCACGCTTTTGTTTAGACACAAGTCAGATCGTGGAGAGGGAATATTATTAATACATTATTTACATTTATTAGCATAGCAATCAAATTAACACATAAGAATTAGTTAATATAATATAACAGCTGATTTCGCCCATCATCTGTAATTCTTAAACAAAACCCAGCGTAGATTATATTTTGGGGTTATGTTTACAACTTCAACCATTAAAATTTCTTGTGATGTTAATTTTCTTATATATTAGTTATACAACTAATGTAGGCTTCTATAACTATAAGTTATATGGGCTTCTACACGTTATAAGATTTGCTTTGGGGTTATAAACTGTATATAAAACTAACCTTTGATCATCAATATATTCGTTTATACAAATTTAAAGAAGGATACCTACTATTTAACTTCGCAAACATTCGTACATCTTTGTATAACATATTTGATTATTAATTTCTTTACTGTAATATTAACAACTTCTAAATCATTTGATCTATCAATATGAAATATAAGGTAACTAAAAGATAATATTTTTACCTTTCTTTAAATATATAATAACGAATATAAATAAACAATTTGAACAAATAGGCCTACAGTTTTATAATCCTTATAATTGTACACATTTACCGAGTTAAAAATCCCCGTAGTCATAGAAGTTATCACTTCCAACGTGTGGTCTTAAGCACACCCAGTTAATTTTTTTTTTATTTCAAGTGTTTTAAATTAATAATCATGTACGATCACTAATTTTATAAATATATAATGTTTTTGTAAATCAGGAATTTCTCTTTTTAATTTCTGTGATTGAAAAGTAAAGCATATAACTAAACACATTTTTCAATGAAAATAATTGTACTTTGAAACATTAAAAAGTACTGTAAGAAAAACATTGTTAAAGGGGCCGTTTAACACTTTCGCTGCTGACAGTATATTGTTGAACGTATTCCACTTAATGAAGATTATTTGAACAAATTGAAGTCTTTGAATTTCTTGTAAATAGTTGTTCGATTTAAACCCGCTTTGCACGGTTTGGAAGTGAAAGGGGTTCGAAGAATTTTTGACTGGCTGGAGTAAAAATAGCAAACCCCCACGATGTACTGACTAACGGAAGCCAACAACAAAGGGGAATGGAGCCGTCCCTACCTGAGGCCCATCAGTTAGCTGCAACCTCTCTATGCAATTATTGTTACGTAGTTTGAACATGTAATTTACTTGTCCAATCTATATATACTTTTGTGTACAGTGAGTGTTTATGGTGTAAACTAAACAATGTTTTCTAAGCCTAAGAAAAGTGCTGCTCCTAAAACAGCAAAGCGAAAACATCTGACATTGTCGATCCAGCAAAAACTGAACATTATATAATAATATATATGTATATATAGTACATGTGCGTTTATTTATAGTTTATTCCCTGTTTAAACCATTTTAAAGGAAGACCTCGATAATCCGGCATCACCGGATCCCCGGATTATCAAGATCTAACTGTACTAGGAAATTTAGTCACTTCTTCGACTTTTTAGTTTACTCATTTAATTATGTTATTTAATTCCCATTGTAGATACTGATTAACTCCATCTCATAAGACTGGCAATCAACACTGAAGCTAGTCTGGCAACCTTCTTATGAACAGTTGATATAGATATAAAAATCAAATTTGACACACTAACCAAAAATCTTAAATCTTTCTTAGAGGTTGTAGACATGTAAATCTAAATCTATTTTATATAAACTAATTTGTAGTTATTATTTGGGTCTTTACGTTAGACAAACATGGTATCAGGCACAGATTAAGTGGCATAAACCAGCAAAATGGTTAAAATAAGATCGCATTTGCAGAGCTAACACTTAGCTTTATATTTTTAATTTTGGTCATTTTATATTCAACCTGACCCAACAATGCAAAATTAAGGGCTCTTGGACTAACATGAGTCTTTCCTCTTCCCCAAATAATACCGGTACAAAATAGTCAGTTTCCAGAAAAAGTATGTGAAACTGTATATTAATATATAAAAGTATATTAATATAAAACATTTTCAAAATTTAAATTTATGATAACGCAAGATTGAGCAAAAGTTGTAAGTCATCATAATTAATTACTAAAATAAACACAAAAGATAATTTTGATGACTAAATTCCATATTTTTTATATGAGATTCAATTTTAGAACATCAAATAATTGTTAATTTTAAGTTGAAGCAAACAATTTCAACACACTGCACTGGTTTAGATTTTCAGTTTAAGCGTCTTTTTCAAAGAAATTATCTTATGTAACTTAATAAAGAAAACACTGATCAAATAATTATCTTAACTAAGGAAATTTCATTACTCTACTTATATTTTTAGCAATAGTTTTAAAAAGTCTACAGACTATAATATAAAATAAAAATCTGAAAAATAACCCCTATGCCTGGTCTCTTGGTAATTGATCTACCCTTTAAGCAGGCCTGTATTTAACTGTGCCATACTCGCACACAAATCTAAATGTGCAAAAAATAAACAAAACAACAAAATGGTTTCAATTGGCCAAACTTATCACATTGTGCATAGGTGCATAGTATATAATATATGCAGAGCCATTTACTGCCTCTGTTAGATGGTTTTCATTAGAGTATGATTTTGTATGGACTCTCGCCTGAAACTGCAGTCAGACTAGACTAAATACGTAAGAAGTAAATTATTAGAAAGGTTTTATATCTATCATGTTCGTACCAGTATCAAAACAATCTGATTGAGTAGAGATGAGTAAACAGAGATACATAAATAATGAATCTTGTGATAAGTAGATTTAGTTTTGTTGATATTTAGGTTTCAGGTTTATTTTACAGATAAAATTATTTACAAGAAGTTTAGCTCATGAGAATAAACTTCCCAGTATGACTTAAATTAATATTATTTATGATAATATATTATTCTGTAACTATAAAGCCATGTTTACATTAAGTACAAATAGATAGCAAGATGCACTCATCCGCCCTCTAAAACTTCTTTTGGCTGGCACAGTTTCAGCTGGTATAACACAGATTAATTTTATGTACCTAAAAAGAAAACCTCCTTGAAAGAATTGTAAAAATTCTTCTTTCAAAAATGTAACTTTTTTTAGATTTGTCCTGAAAAGCTGTGAATTTATAAAATATTATTAGTTAGTTCATTTTTAAGACCTTGTGAATCAAATACATTGGAATAAATTCTTTGCAAATCAGGAAGCAGATTTTCTGGAAAATCTTCCGTTTCCAAAAAATAATTTGAATTTCCTGTACGACATGCACTACTACTTTAAGGTTGCATTTCCCAACCAAAAGCAGCCAAGATACGCCGAAAAGTGTGATGACTAGGCTGCTTAACAGTAATGAAGTTTAAGTGGGACAGAAAAAGCAAAGTTATGGCAGGGAAGGAGGCGGAGTGTGGTGGTATAGACCCATATAGTTGCACTAGATTTAGCGAATCCCTCAAACATTTTTAATGGTTTTACAGAGACTCTTGATTTATTCCTGGTGAAATATACATATTCTATCTTTGTTGTTTTAGATCTTCTATTATATGATTAAAATGGAATTTTTAAAGTTATTTAGCATAGTCATGCCACTACGTACTTCCACACTTACACATACATATTATTTTAAAACATAAATGCTGTATATAATGCACACATTTTATTCTAATCTATTACATAACTTCTCTATACTGGAAAGTTAAAAAGGAACTTCAAAATCAATATTCTTTCTAAAGGGATGTTAAGTTATATTAAGTTAAAAATCCTTGATCATAATTAATTTATAAAAAAAGTAAAGGTAAAACTTTGAATTATGAAAACATATATAGAATCACAAAATTTACAGTTAATTTAAAGTCACCAAATAAAATATACAGGTGATGTTTATAAATAATCAGTAAAATTAAACTACAAAATTAGCTACCGATACTGCATATACAGTACAATCTCCATAATACGGCAGTGTGCTACACCGGCACGTCCAGCAATCCGGCGCTCATAGAGCGAAAGCAGGTCATTCAACTTTTCAAATCTCTGCAAAACCTGCATGTATGTGAGTCAGTGTCAGTTTATTTACTGTACAACATAAACAGCCATTGTGCTGTTGTTTGCTCGCTTATATCAGTAGTAATTGTGTGTCTGTTTTGTGTATTATTGTATTAGTGTAATGTAAAATTGAGTCTTGATATGTCGGCGATGACAATATCTGTGGCGGACGAAAACGCCGTGTGTGTTCCAGGCCTTTATGGCTTAGAAAGCTTTCACCACTGCAATTTCGTTGTGCTTCCACATCTGATATCATAACACTAAATAGACCGCAGGAAAACGTGTTGGGGCTTTCCTTCAATCCAAAAAAGCAAGAACCACAGAAAATTTTTTCGCTGTTAAAATTTACACGTTTTATAGTTTAATTTAATTTATTGTACTGTACTTTTTAGAAATTAAGAATTTTATTCTTGTTTTTCTTCACACTAGAATAATGTATTGTTTTCCAGTAGGCCTATTGTATATTATAACATGTTTTTGAAGGTACAGTAATTAAATATTACATATTTATGCTTACTTATAAACAATGTTTTTATATTAAATTTTCTTTTGTACCTACTGTTCCACTAATCCGGCAATTTCAGTAATCCGGCACTACCAATCCCGATATATGTCCGGATTAGCGAGATCCTACTGTACAACAAAAGAGATTGAGAAAAAGAGTAGAAATTAAAGTAAAGATACAAAAGGATACAAACAAAATTAATTTACTAAACACTTACCCATAATATATATATATATATATTTTTTTTGAGTAATCAGATTATAAAACAAAGATTTTTATTAATAAATATTGGTTGTAAATACCTTAGTGTTAACAATTATTGTTTTTTGTATTTATCTTGCAACATGTTTTACCGTTACTTTTATGCCATCTTCAAGCTGACATTTACACAAAAACACTATACGAGGGTTGTCTTTTAAGTTCTACAAAAAGTGAAACAGAAACAAACAAATTGGAAACAAAGTGTTTTATTGCTTTTCGAAATATTCTCTTTTAAGGTCTATACATTTTTCATACGTTCATACCAATTCTGTAAACATTTTCTCCATTCTGAAACTGATATCGTAGAAACATGGTTTTGAAAGCCTTCAACAGCTTCTTGAGGTGATGAAAATCGCAGTCCACGCATCTTTTGTTTGACAGTGGGGAACAAGAAAAAGTAATTAGGTGATAAATCGGCCGTGTTTCATCTTTGGATGATATTACTATTACTACTACTACTTGATGGAATTATTGTTTTGATGTCATTTATAAAATTATTTATTTTGTAAACTGTGATTCTAAAAACTGACAAAACAATGAAAATATTTATCTGTACCTGTGTTATTGTTACTGAATACCACTTCATTGTACATTTTTGCCATTATTTCAGCTCCAGAAGATGAAATACGAGACAGCTTCGAACCTCAGAAAGTTCAAACCTAGTGTCTTAGATATGAAAAACCAGAGACAGTTAATTTAAACGAGATTTTTTATTGAATGTAAAAAATTCAAAGAAAGTCGTTGTTTTCTGTTTTAATAATACAGTAATGGAATTGAGAATAATAAAAGTGTTCCTTTCTAATGAACAGCATATAACTATTGTATCAAAATTATGAAGTTATTGCTTTATAAAAACTGTAAGAATAAATTTATTTGATGTTTTTGTATGACTATTTATATAATCCTGATGAACAGGAAAGTACAGTTCCATTCAAATGTTAATTTTCTCACTTTCGATCATGTTAATATTAAATAAAAGTATTTGAAAGTATTCAAATATATAGAATTAAACTTATAAAAGGTGCAAATGTTTTTATAAAATACAATTATTGTTAAATGATTCAAAAATTATCAACTTATCTTTTAAATGTTTTTTTTATTTAACTAGAATAAATTATTTCCAAGCCATAGCTTCAGCCTAGGCTTAGAAATGCTTTCCAGAAAACCAAACTACTTAGTGGTTTTTACTGCTTGCATGATTTAAAATGTTTTAATTAATAAAAACAATTTTAAGGCCTTGTATAAAAACTACCCTTCCTACTTAAAAATCTTACAAATTTCTTTTAGAATAAAAATATATTATTTGTAACTATAGGATTTTGTACAACCATTGTACTAACATGAGTTTAAACACTATAATGTGTTAATATCTTGTTTAAAACAATGTTTATCAACATATTTATAAAATTAGAATGCATCATCAGTCAAGATTCTGACAACAAAATAAAGAAACTTAGTTTAAAAATGTATTTCTATATTAAACGCTAGTTACAAAACATTAAAGAGATAGTAAACAAAATGTACTTTCCTAGTAATAATAAAAGTAAATTATAAGAAAGAAATTATAATGATGTATTATGTTTGTATTTTAATTGCAGTGTATATACTATCTTGTTACCATATGATTTTGTAAATAACTCAACGAATAAAGTTGGCAAAAATAAATTGTAATTCTATACTAATTATTATGTGCGTTTTTCACAAGTACCAGGTAAAATTATTTGTTTTAAGTAATGACCTGAGGACATTATTAATGGCAAGGAACATACAAAATAATGTGTAGATAAAATATAGCCAAATGCAAAATTGTATTTTAAAAAACTAGTTATTTCTTTTGCCTTTAATATAATATTTGGATAACAGATAGTCTATTTGTAGTTCCATATTGGTAAAGGAACTATTGTAGTTTATCTTGTTTATGTCTACAGTATATAGTTGAATACTTCATCAAGTTCTATATTGTTGATATAATAGAACAACAACAGTATCAGTAACTGTGTCAAGATTATTTTTTAATTTGAACTCCTTAGTTATAAGCTACGACGCTTAAAAGTTATTTACAATCTGACCCTTCCCCTGTAACGACTCAACTGTATTAAAAAGTCTTTCAAATATCCTGAAAGTTAACATAGTAACAAAAATTATTATTGGTCATGTTAAAATGATACATTTTTTAAATACACAAGAAAAGTCATTTATAATTTTTCTCCTATTTGTTTCTTTTAGAAATTTGAAAAATCCTTTGTTTTTAGGACAGATTTTTATGAATACCACCTACTGTAGAATATCTTGTAATATAACGTTTTTTCACAACATTCCTCAGCTACACCATCCTCCTTACTGTCCTGCCACACCTTCTAACTATTATTTTCATTACTACCAACATCGAAAGTATGGCTGAAAGAGGTTTAATTTAAGAAAAGTCGTGATACAAAAACTATGTATAAGTGGTATTACAAACGAAAAGAGGACCTCCAGAAATGTTGGAAGAAGTGTGTCCAATCTAAAGGTGAGTACTTGAGGGGATAAAGTGTTCAAATCCTGAAATTATTAAATGTCGTTTTCAAAAATACTTGTTGAAACTACCACATACCTCCAATGGTTATGTACAAAACCAAATGAGGTACAATCACTTTTTTTTGTAAATACAATGTTTATAATTTTAATTAAAAATGAATTGAAAATTTAAAACATAAACTAAATAAATTAATGTTAATCTTTTAGCTTCAACCTTACATATTAGGTTGGATTGTTAAAAATATATAGTAAATTAAATTAAATATAATTGGTACTAATGGATTATAATATCATCTGCTTTATTCAGTTAATTAAGTAAGATGTATTTATAAAATAAAGGGATCTGTCAAGCAAATTCTTTTTCATAAGACACATTACCTTACTACATTTTGGCCACAACATCACCTGATTTCGTCTTTTATAAAATAGGCAAACCAAATAAAGTATTATGAATAGCTGCATTCAGTGGCGTTACCAGTACTAATGTCAACTGGTGTGGACACCAGGTCACCCCCTGCGCTCTCTCAGCAACCGCACATAGCACTCCAACCTAATAGTTTACACCAATGTCAACTGGTGAGGACACCAGGTCACCCCCTGCGCTCTCTCAGCAACCGCACATAGCACTCCCACCTAATAGTTTACACCAATGTCAACTGGTGTGGACACCAGGTCAC
>JAGFPH010000147.1:887116-905901 GCA_018207615.1 Philaenus spumarius
CACCTAATAGTTTACACCAATGTCAACTGGTGTGGACACCAGGTCACCCCCTGCGCTCTCTCAGCAACCGCACATAGCACTCCCACCGAATAGTTTACACCCCTCACATCTCTAAATTTATGGGGAATTTTTGCATTGTTTTCTAACAAAAATGAAATATCCATTTTTTAAATGTACTTTCTCAGCTACATTGAAAGATTTCTTTAATGTTACAATAATGACATTAACAACATTGATAATCTCATATGAATAAGGCTTAAAATAAAACTGCACACTTTGAACACCATTTTTATTTACACAAAATTTGAATAGTTTTAGAAGTAGTTTTATACTGCATTTTATAGGTTAATATTAAAATAAATTTTAATAATTATATTATTTATTTATTAAAATATTGATATTAAGATCCAATTTAACAACACTGTAGTTTTTTTTATAGAACAGTCTAAATACACACTGTAAGTCTACATATTTTTATAGAATTTTTTTAAAGAAACTGAGCTTAAAAAGTTGTTTAACCATAATTAAAGTTTTAAAATAAACTGTATAATATCAAACCTAGACTAAGCAAGTAATCAATGGTTCTGCAGTCAGTGTTATTTTAAAAATTTAATCACCCAGACTACATCTTTAATTTTACTTCAAATTTTTACTTTTATGAACTTTCTGTTCGGCAAACCCAGCTAAGATATTATCAGAATCAATATTTTTAGCTACAGAATTTTCAAAGGAAATAATTATATCTAAACTGCAAAGCATTGCATGGCTCATGGTGGGCCTTAGGTAACATTTTATAAGTATGAGTTTATAAGTCCAATCTCTTGCTTGTGTTCTTGTGATCCCTGCTGCTTCAAACAGGTCAACTCCTTTTCCAGAAATCTTATCAATTGTCGCTTATAAAATCAAGACTGTTGAATCATGTACTGTTTATGTCTGCACAGTTTATTGTCATCACTTACAACAGTCATAAGCCTACTCTGACCTATATCAAAATAAACCTACCGTTTGACGCAACTCATATTTATCATATTATTCATTTTATGAAATGGTCAATAAACTGTTTACAAAATTGTAATTTATTAATTATTTAAATGACAGTTAGCAAATTTTTAATTTTATTCCCTTCTGGACGTGAAACAAGGTACAGGCCACATCTCCCTGACGACGCCACTGGCTACCTTGTAAATAACTAATCCAACAAAATCACCAGAACTTACTTTTTTTAAATATTTAATCCAAATTTTGAAAAACTAAATTTTCTAACTTAATTTTATAAAATAAATTGGGTATGACGAGAAATACTCATTTATTTGAAGTTGAAGTAAGAGAACCTTTCTATTCCATGCAAGAAAAATTTTGATTTCAAATGTTATCAATCTATAATAATTAATTATACTAACTGAATGGGAATGTAAATTGAGTTTGAATTGAAGTGAAAATAGACTAGATAAAAATGTTGATTATTGATAAGAATTATTTTCTAATTATTAGATATAGGACTAATTACCATCTTCAATATTCCATTTTTTGTCGTTAAACGACGGCCGTTTCGGCTATTCAGCCATTTTCAAGGTTATTTTCAGATTTCCCTTTGTCATTTACACAAAAATACACAACAATTGCATAATAAACAAAAACCACTTACACACCCATATTGTTTAAACCTATTGACTCATCAGTCGACTACATTCGATGATGTCCCGGTGCGTACTGTTGGTTTGCAAGTTAATCGACGGAAAGGGGTGATGGGTTATCTACCTGTGTCAATACTGTGTCGTATAATGAGTTAGATTCAAAATTTAGCTTTTCGTTCATCAACTTTCCCTTTTTACATCGATGTAGTATTTTGAGGGTACAATCTATGATGGATAATTCTGGTCATTCTGGTCATGGTCATTCTAGATAATATGTTCGGAAAATTTTGACTGGGTTCTTGTGAGGTTCGCACTTTGTTTGACCGAAGGGATGTATTCTTTAAATCTTTTCTTAAAAGATCTTCCTGCTTGCCCTGTATATGTATATTTATATATTTTTGGACAGTCGCAAAATTATAACTGGTAAACACTTGAGCCTTCAAATTAATTATTTTAATTTGCTTGTATTACTTAAGAATCCCTTCAAATTATTTTTGGTTTTATAAGCGACCTTGTAGCCATGTTTGTTGAGGATATTTACAAGTATGTGTTCAAGCAGCTTGTTATAGTTAAACACCTTAAATTTCTATTTCTTTTTTGAGATAATTTTTTAATTTTGTGCTTCCTGAGTAATTTTTCTGTGAACAATTGAAAATTTGAAACCATTATTGGCGGCAATGCACTCAATTGTTATAAGTTGCTCTTCAAAGTCTGCTTTTGTCATGGGAATATTTCTTAATCTGTGGATGAAACTGCTGTTTGCTGCCATCTTATGTGATATTGGATGATCAGATAAGGCATGGATTGTATGATCAGTGTGAGTCGGCTTCCTGTATATTTTGAAAAGGTCTTTTCCAACTAATCTGGTTATTGTAAGATCAAGATAATTGATGCTGTTATTAGTTTCTATTTCAGAGGTGAATTTCAAAGAGGGGTGAATATTGTTTAAATATGTACAAAAATTCTAGATTTGTCGCGACATGCCCTGATATAAGACAATGATGTCATCAATATCTAAGATAATAATTAATACTCCTAAGATGTTTGTTTTTTGGGGTTATTATATAATGGTTTTCGATATGGTTTAAGAATATTTTCACCATTATGCTTGACAGTGAACCAATCCATTCTTTTGTCAATGTAAAGAGGGAAATTTGATGAACGTGCTTGAACAGTTCGAAATATAAAAGAACTATAAAATAGATAGTAGATTGTTACTAAATAAAAAACTAAACTTTGAATCTAACTCGTTATATGACACGGTATTGACACAGGTAGATAACCCATCACCCCTTCCTGTCATTAACTTGCATACCAACAATACGCACAGGGACATCATCGAATGTAGTCGACTTATGAGTCAATAGGTTTAAACAATACGGGCATGTAAGTGATTTTCGTTTATTGTGTAAATATGTGTAAGTATTTGTGTAAATGACGAAGAGAAACCTCAAAATAAACTTAAAAATGACTGAATAGCCGAAACGGTCATAGTTTAACGACGAAAAACGGAATATTGAAGACGGTATGTCCTATATCTAATAATTAGTGTATCAATTTTCGGAATGGTGACTAACAATTAAATTGTTATAATTATTTTCTGTTTATAGCGCTAAACTAATACTAGAATATAACTTATATAAATGTCACACAACCCTTATTTTAAATGTTTGGGTAATTTATATATGTAGTTAAAAACATTTTGAACATCCAAAAATATCCATATTTTTATTCTTAATACATATTCATTAGAAATTTACAATTACTAAATTTTAATAAAAATGCAATTCAATACCCATTTTTAAAACTACTAAAATTTGTACGTGTAAAATATAATAAAATAAAATTGTTGCATTTTGATACATCTTATTTAATTTAATGATTAATAATAATATATATTTTACAATTTATTAAAAATATGACTTATATAAATTACTGAATATATCATTATAATCTAAGCATCTTAATGATACTATCTATCGTTTATACTTTATTGTTTAAAATACAGTAATTATTTTAATTTAAAATTAATATTTATTAACAAGACACATAATAATAAAACATAATAAAATATACATCAAAGATGGTTGGAGGTTTTGCAGTATGTCTTTCTTCATTGGTTATCCATGGTATATTAATCCATGTATATGTTATCTAAGAAACTTGACTACATCTGTTATCTTTAACATCTGATTACTTATGTTACCTAAGACTTTAATTATTAATGCTAGTTATAGAACATGAAGTGATCATTACTTGAATTTGATATACTGTATGTATTATAATCCAAAATTAAATGATATTTACATTTTTAATTACACCAGTAGACCTAATATTATTTTTTACTCAAACTATATGTATAACAAAGATAAGTAATTGGAATGTTAATGAAAAATGCATTATTTTGTCATTATTTTTATGACAACTTATGTATTTTCATAATTGCTTTTGTGAACAAATTAAAAACCCACTTTCCATTTCATGAATAGTTAATTAAAAAATAAGGTAATTTTAATAAACAATTTCAATACAGAAATTAATTGTTAATTATAAATATTAATTTTAACTTCAGAATCCAACAAAATAATAAAGAAAATTAGTTGCAAAATTTAATAGAGAAAAAGGTCTACTAAATGTAATAGAAAACAAAATATTTTTAGTTTGTTATCTTGGTTAGTAACTTTTATTTTTTGTTATTCATCATTACAGAAATTTTCATGGAAAGGTTCATACTGCTTATTACACTCTACAGATGATTGTGTATTGTGTTATACAAATAAATAGTTCATTATGTTCTTTCAAATACCTACATTAAATTTAAATTATTTTTAATTGAGAAATATTATCATTAAATTGCTATTTTATTTTCCAACACTTTTTCCAAGCATTGATATTATTTCACTTACAGAACAAACATATTTGGAAGACAGTTCTCCAAACAAAACCATCCAAACGGAAGTGACCCAAGCTGAGTCAGTGAGAGGGTTTATATTTAAATATTTGTTTGAAATAGTTGCCTATCTAAAGCTCTGAGGTCAGCACATTTAATATGTGAGCTAATTCTTCTTGAGTAAGTTGTAGAAGCACTACCTTGCACATTCTGCTGACATAATATTCTTTAATTGATTAGTGTTAAAGGTTATCATATATTTTATCATCTTAATTATAATGAACAGATTATAAATGGTTCAGTTTTATAAAAAATCACTTCTTACTCATATAAGGAATAATATACTTGGGTAATAATATCACTTTGTGTTTGTAAAATATTAAGTACTTAAGCATCTTCTACACTTTGGAACACAAATAACACAGGCACTTCATGGAAGAAAACATGAATAATGTGTCCTTCCTTATCAAGTTTCTACACAAGCATTTATGTGCTGAATATCATCACCAGGAATTGGCTCATATGCAGGTCTATGTCTGAAACAAAATATGTGAAAAATTAAAAAAATAATAATAATGTACTTAAAATATAAAACCGAATGACTATACCTCATTCACCGAAAGTTTAAAGTGAAGCACCTCCCCCTAAAATATTAATGGACCAGGCAGACTGTAACACGCGGACCTAACGTGAACGTTAGGGTGGGCTAGAGAAGACAAAGTTTGTTTAATAAGAACTACTATGAATCATCTGCAGAGTCGCCCATCCCACACGTGATGTTCGTTTTCCGCATTGGCCCAAATCCATAATTTCAGCCATTGTAAGGTGGCGCTTCACTTTAAACTCTCGGTGAATGAACTATAATGAGTGTTTCATGTTTTCAGTAGGTAAATGGAAACATCCATGCAACTTATTGTGAAGTAAAACCGTGATAACATAATTATAAACATGTTTTTTTTAAAGTTTATATTCTTATATTAAAATATAAACAACATTAATTTGTGTGTTTAAATAAATATTATTAAAATCAAAATTAGGCAGAGCTTACACAAATTTTTTCAATTCAAGACCACAGTAACTTTAAAATGTCATTTAATGGCTTTTTGCTTATTTTTTATGATGACATTACAATAATATGTATTTAAATGTATTCTGTAATATCTTAAATCAATTTATAATTTAACTATTTAAATATGTTAAACTTAAATATTTAACTATTAAAGGGTATGTTTGTCCACTTGGTAAATATAATTTTTATTTATATACGGGGCTTGTCCAGAAAGTAAGTACCGTTTTGGAAAAAAAATATACAGACAATTTTTTTTTCAACAAAATTTATTTCTACAAGAAAGAGGATATCTTAAACTATTTTTCTACATAGTTTCCAAAATAGTTTATACATTTGTCGTAGCGAGGAACCAACTTTTCTATACCCTCTTCATAGAAAGATGCCGCCATTGACGAGAGCCATTGCCGAACACCGTCTTCAACGTCGTCATCGCTGTCAAAGCGGCGCCCTCCGAAATCCCGCTTCAAGTGCAAAAACAAGTGGAATCAGAAGGTGCCAGATCAGGGCTCTATGGCGGATGGTCAAATTACTCCCAACCAAATTAATGAATAAGGTTTTGAGTGGCACCAGCAGAATGGGGACGTGCGTTGTCATGGATCAACACAATGCCTTCACTAAGCATTCCACGTCTTTTGTTCTGAATCGCACGCCGAAGTTTTCTCAGTGTTTCACAATATCGTTCCGCATTGATTGTTTCCCCTCTGGGTAGAAAATCAACAAGCAGAATGCCCTTTCTTTCCCAGAACACAGTGCACATGATTTTTCTTGTCGACAAAGTTGTTTTGAACTTTTGTTTCTTGGGGGATCGTGAGTGTCTCCACTCCATTGACTGTTTGGACTCTGGAGTGACATGACAAACCCAAGTTTCATCACCTGTAACAATCTTGTTTAAGAATTCGTCTCCTTCATCACTGTAACGGGTGAGAAAAGTCAATGCATTGCCAAGTCGCTTCTTTTTCTGTTCATCCGTAAGCATTTTCGGAACCCAACGGGAACATAACTTGCGATAATTCAAGCGATTAACCACAATCTCATGTAAAAGAGATTTTGAAATTTGTGGGGATTCATCAGAAAGCATTCTTATGGTGAAACGTCTGTTTCCACGAATTTTCTCATTCACTTTTTCAACCAATTCATCGCTCACATCGGATGGCCGCCCGCTGCGAGCCTCGTCATGAACATTAGTTTGCCCATCACTGAATTGCCGAACCCATTTTCTTACCATACCATCCCTGATAACTTTTTGTCCATAGACTTCTGTAAGTTGGCGATGAATTTCAGCAGGTTTCATGTTCCTTGCGTTCAAAAATCGTATTACAGAATGCACTTCACAGTCCACGGGATCAGAAATTGTTTTAAACATTTTGAGTGCACACTAACTAATGTAAACACAATAAAATTTTGCCGTAATTGCGACAGTTGTTCAACAATGAACCAAGGAGACTAGAGCGCATGCGCGGAGCATCGTCGCTAGCGCTGTGCCGGCGGTAGAACGAAACGGTACTTACTTTCTGGACAAGCCTCGTATTTAGAGATCTTCTGTATATTTAAAATTAAGAACAACCTTTTGCATATAAGTATTTTTTTTTAAAGCTAAATTATTTTTGATAAATAACATAAATATAAATGATTGTAAATAAATTGTAAGATAAATTAGTAACCATGAGACATTATTAGACAAATCAAACTCTTTTTTAAACTATCAAGTCCATGTTAAACTTAAAATTTGAACAAGGCTTAATAATTTGGGCACATAAATACAGTAAGTTATTTATATTAACGATAAAATTTCACTAGCAATATTTAAACATCTCGCTTATTTATTAAAACTGCATAGAAACTACAAATTGTTAGGAAAAATTATTAAGTAAAAACATAGGCTTAAACAAGGTGTATATAAATCACAACTTATTCTGCATATAAACTATTTAAATAGATATATTAAGTAAAAATATAGGCATAAACAAGGTGTATATAAATCACAACTTATTCTGCATATGAACTATCTAAATATATTATCTATAATCTACATAATAAAATAACACTAAGCAATAATCAACTTTCACAATAATGATGTTTAATATCTGTATAGAGTCTGTAATGAATCCAGACAAATAATAGTTTTGTATATAGGTACTTGTTTTTAAATTCTCTTCTTCGGTATTATTTAAGTGGTTATACTGTATATAGTTTTGATTATCTTATGTTTATTTATTCTACTTAGCCTTATATCTATTTATACATGTAACATTTTTTGCATGGATATAAATTATATATACGTTAGTATATATAAATTATATACATTATACATATAAGTCACTCGTTCATTCATAACTGTATCTCAAAAGCCACTAAACCTATGTAAATGAAATTTAACATGAAGGTTCCTTTTGTACTTCATACTTTTTCTGTATCTTACCCCAAAGCCAGGAGAAACTCTTCAAAATCATATTTCATAACCACTGATGCTATAAAAGTTGAATTTTATAAAAATGTTCAGTAAATCTCAATCAAGTTTTAAATTTGAAGACCTCAATTAATTAAAAAGATTTATAAGTATTAGAAAATAAACAATTTGAATAAAAAATACATATCTTCTTTCCCACAACCAGTAGTACATGCAATGTTTACATCTGTTTCCCTCACAACCTGGTGGTTCTAGGGTAAGAGAAACTTATAAAATATGTAATGAACAAGAAATCCGGTTTTTAGTAAGCAAGACTCTTATGACTAAAAATTGTTTTAAATTTTCTTCGCTGTTTTGCTTAAAATTTTAATATAGGACATTTTTTAGTAGGAAATTAAAGAAAATTCTCAAAATTACACAAGTTATGACACTTATGTATTCCGTTGTGCATCAAGGATTTTTTAAATAATGGAAATTTGTTCACTCATAATGATTTAAGTTTTGTTAGTAGCTTAACTCATCTCAGGCAATGGTCAGAACTAAACCATCATAACATTCTTGTGTAGTTATGGTTAAATAAAAAAATACTGCTAGTGTAAAATGAAATGCACCTTATTCACTAAAAATAATAATTATACTTTTGTTTTGATGATATTTCAAGAATATTATTTACTCGTCGGTAAATTAGTCAAACATTTGACACAACCACCACCACATGTTTGTAATAAGTTGAGGATAACTAAACTCTCAAGGATATTGTTATAGTGAGATGAGAAGGAAACATTTGGTGAGAGATCAAATCTAGTGCGGTGGAGATGCAGTGTTCTCTATTAGCCTAGCCTGTTGTTTTGTCTCTCAGAAAATATTTAAACTTCACCTGAATATCTAGAATATCATGATTTAGTACATTTTGTTTCAATAAGTGCAATGTGAATATAGTGTTTTATAAAAGTCCATAATTTTGTCTTTTAAATTTTTTTTTAAGAAACATTTGAAATTGTTAAAAACGGAAGACCTTGTCTTGAATTTCCAAATTTAACAAAAAAACAGAAATACAAAAACAGAAGGAATCCGACATTGTTATATAAAAAATGGGTTAGTAACTGAATAAAAGTTTTACTGGTTTAAGGGGATTGTAAAAATTAAATAAGATAAACATCTTTTACTTATATGTAGGCCTAAATAAATTTAAAGTTGAAATAGTTTTGTGAGTTTTTAACTGTTTAATCTTCTTTATTATATCTATTTATTTTTCTATATTATTATAAACATTTCTGTTAATAAAAGAAACCAGGGGTTTACTCATAATTTTTCCAGTACGGTACTGAAACTTTGCCGGAATTGACTGGAAGTGACGGAAAGGGGTCCAGAAAATTTTGAAATCTTCACTTCTAAAACCCCTACTTTACGTATATTTGGTGAGTTTAAGGGTGCAGATAATATGCTTACTTTTATAAGAAAAGTACACATGTATAATATATGTTACTATTTTTGTACTTGTACATAGCAAATGAGACACATACCATTTTAAGCAAAGACTTGGGAAAATGTCTCTTATTTAGTCAATAGCCTTTACCAGAAATTTAAATCCTCAGTAAAAGACTGTAAACCTAAACACATTTTTAATTTTGTAAATAAAAAATTAAGAAAGTTACAGTTTTATTATTATTATTCACTTAAATAGTATTAAGCTTTACTTTTATGCAAAGCTTTAAATAAAACGAGGTCCAAACTTGAAAAAATAATATTAATAAGAATGCCTTATCTCCACCACTCGGCAATCAGCATTAAGTCTTAGTGAGTGAGATCCTCTTTTCATTGTTTATAGAAATAGTGTTACAGTTATAAAAAATCAGGATAAGTTTAATCACTAAAAGTGGTCCAAATCATATCATGTTTGGTCTTATTTTGATTACAATAATTAAACTTTATCATCCCCAAAAATTTTATACTATACAAGTTTGAGCAACGCTGGTTTTTCAGCCGCCTCTACTCTGAATCATCAGTTTCTTATTTGTAGTCGCTCGCAGCGCTCACCAAACATCAAAAGCGCGCCGCGAGGCTGGCAAAAGGGTGTCTGGTGCTCTCAAGTTGTCCCATTTCAATTCCGAGCTGAGGAACAATGTAGGATACTTTATTGTAGTTGGCTCGCATAGTCGCAACGCACTGTAGTGTGGGGATATGTTGAGGTTTTTCGATTGGCGGACGTAAAATTCTGTATCAGTGTGATTGAGGGAGTGGATGGTCCAGCATAACGTTAAAACAAAAGTAAAAAGTAATAGTAAAAAGCAGTACCGGAACGGTGTTTTGGCACCAGTTTCAAATTGTATGATTTACAGACACTAAATAAATTGTCTGTATAACAAACAACAAATGTACTAAAGCTATTACCATGGGTATAGTAAGAAAATCTGCATCAAAACTTACAGTAAATTCAGTCAAACACTAGTACTGTACCATGGATTTGAAGGGTGCAAACAGTTACCATATACTTTCTTTTAATAATCTGATTTTAACAAAATGGAAGGGTAAAGATAAAAAATTTAGCTTTAATATCAAAATACCCAACTGCAGTAAAGGTGGTTTTAATAAAAATAAGAATCTTACTAAAACTCATCTACATTCTGATTCTAATCTTCCCCTTATAAATAGTTTGTATTGTTATCTAGCATTAGTAATAGCAGTAGCGTTAGTGTAAGTTTTTTATTTATTAAGTTCAATTATTCCATAGAAAAGTTTGGCAATAATTCACTTAGTAGACAAAGCACAGATAAAAATGTATGAACACTTAATTCACAGGAATACCACTCCCTCCCTTCCGCCCTTGTACTTATTAAAACCTTGGCAACAGATCTCAGTAGTTATGGAATAGCTCTAGCTGTAATGGTGTCTGTTAATTGAATGATATTTAGCACGTTTTTACTTTTTTTAGCATGTCATAGTATTCTCTGGTCACCAGTATTTTTTAATAAGCTGTTTCACCATGTCTTTGCTTGTCAATACCAACTAATTTATCTGTGTCAGTTTCATTTTCTTTTTTCTGCTTCAAATTTATAAAATATGAAAACATTTCTATTTATAATCCATATTACTTACAGTTTAGGACCATTCTACCCAAAATGATTTAACGATTTCTTTTTTTACAAAATACAATTTATATTTCTCCAAAACTATTTTTATTTAAGTATATTTATAAGAAAATTGATGGCATAAGAAGAAATTTTTGCTTTTAATATTAAAATTGTGAATTATAAGTTTTCATACCATATTTAAAAGTGCAAAGGAAAAATTTAAGTGCTCAGCAAATTCCCCTTAAATACTGAAGTTAGATTACTCTAAGCACATCCATACAAACAAATAATTTAACACTATATCGTAGTCTTTTATTCCTATTTAATTTATATCGTAGTAATATCTAATCTTATTAAACGAGGAATTCTTGTATCTTTGTATATAAATTTATTTCGGGAATCTCGCTAAGGGCTCTAAGATTTGGATGAAAATTTGCATATAGGGGTTTTTTGGCGTCAGGAATCGAATGCGCTAGGTCTTATGTCTGCAAAAATGCACTAAGTATCTCTTTTCGCCTATGTAAACTCTGAACTTACTTTATACCACCTTGAACCTTTGAAGTCACTAAGTAGAAGAATAAATACATTATAGATACAATCCAGATGTTTTACAAACAGATGTTATCTGTTAATTTTAGCTCCAGATGTTTATATACTATTTAACAAACATAAATCATTAACAATGAATCAGGTGGTATATATAGTTTTCAACTTATTTCTTTATTCAAACACCAAACGTAACTAAAACATTATTTTTGTGCTGTTATTAACCGTTCTGAAAAACTTTTCACCAGTTTCTGCATTCTCTGAATTTCTATAAAGGTAATATAAATTATCTAATGATTATATAATTATAATTTGTTATTTCTAAAATATATAAACAATATCAAATATGGCCTATTCATTGGATAGGTTACATATAGGTGTACCTATAAAGGTTTTTGGACATCAGGATTCGAATGCGCTAGGTTTTACATACATTTTCCTAAAAAAAAAAAACAATTTTACAAAAAAAAAAAAGAAAACTGAGCGATACTCGGTCCCCAGGTACTTAGGTATAAAATGAGTAATTTTCAAAATATTTTGAATTTGTGTATACACGTTATAAGTATTCTAAAAATGTGTAAAAACAATGCAATGGAAAAAGGAACAATATAATTTTTATAATTTTCTTGTAATAAGAAAATGTGCTTGATTTATTTAAAATATAGAGGTCATATCACTTTTTTGAAGAATGTACTCAATTTGTTTCATCTTAAACAGACTTTTAAAATTATTTATCTTTTATTTTTGTTTATATCTTTCTTTCAATACACTGGTTTCCTTGTTATTTTTTTTTAGAAATTGAATTCCCAACATAAATCTGTAAAAAAAATAACAATGTTTTACTACGACAAAACTGAAACTGATACAGATAGAATCCCATAGCAACTTCCATATTAGTATAACAATGTCAAGTTCTATATCGATTACTTTTCTCTAAAAAGTACCATTCTTTACTAGTATAACCTCTATCTCTTAAATGAGGTATCAAAACTAAAAATTAGAATAATTGTACTTATCTTACGGTTTCTAAACGTATTATTGAATCAAAAATGTTTAATGTGCACAGTACTTCAAACTTGAAGCAAACCAAAATTTAAATTATAGTATCTGCCTTTTGATTAGTATGCCACAAAGAACTAACTGTATTTTATTTACTGACTTGCACTCAACATTATCCCAATTTATGTCAAATTTGAATGTTTGTTTAAATCGTAACTTAATGTGTTAAATCGTTCAAAATGTATATTTTAATATGATATTTTTAGCAGTTTTTAAGTTAATATAAAAGTTGACGTTTTACAGACCATGGACCTTGTAAGTCATAATTATTGCTTTGAAGTGTCCGTGTATTGCTTTTAGAATGTACTTTTAAACTTTAGCATTAAAATAAAAAAAAACAAAAACATACCTCACAAATCAATTTGAATTTGTTTGGAATAACAAATCGATAGGCCGGGAAACCTACAAATAAAACAATTACAACATTGGACAACTGTCTGCATGTATCATTATAAAGTCATGAAACGAAAAGCACAAACTCTCCAAAAATACTGTGCAAATTAATTCCCAGCAATAACATCACAGCAACACAATGAAAATGAAATCTGATTTAATACCTGACACTATAGATCATGAATAATAAAATAGATTAAGCATGCATACAGCGGCAGTGTTGCGAAAAAAAGGTTGTCGGGAAAATATTGCATGATCGCGTCGCGGGGTAGCGCTAGAGAGAAATCATTCAAGGCATTGGTGCTACACACCGCTTTCGTCATTTCCCCCATAGATCGAGCCACTATCGTCAAATTTCCAGTGGATTGAAATAATGCATTGGATCGGAGTTCTATTAAGTTATCCAAATACAATGCTGACACCAATGTGGAAATATACAGGGTGATCCATATGTATGGGAACACCTCAATAAATTGGAAACTGTTATAGATGTAATACTATAACTTTCAGGATAAGTTATTGGTGAAATACTCTACCTTTTGACAGACAACTGAATTTCAACCCCTTCTCAGGGGGTTACCAAGGCGTTGTAATTCAAATAGTTTAAATGGGAACACCCATTGTGTGATACATCATCTTAAAGGTCTCTTTGAAACGAGAAAAACGGCATAAATAAAAAATGTCTACAATACTTGTACACAAAATGGCGGCTGATTGAAATTTTGGTTTTCAAAGAAATAATTGGTATACATGTTTCATCAAAATTTTATTGAACAAATACCAAAATACATTGAAAAACTCTGTTATTTATTTAGTAATTTGTTTACTAGATATTAATTGCAAATTTAAGAGAATAAATTGTTCTTACAGCATTTTTGATTTGAAATGTATTGGAACTGACACGCAACAATTCATGAAATTTAGAAAATGCTATTAAAGTGACCTATTAATAATAAAATTAAAAGTTACAATTATTGAAATAAAATAAATAATAAAATTATTTTGAAACCAGTGGTTCAAGCAGACGGCTACTAGCCATTCAGCGAGAAAATTACACCACCTTCAGAAACCGTGTAATATCCTGTGGAGCAGACATTTCATATTCCTTTTATTCCCTTGTTCTAGCACCACTTGATGTGTAAGTAGGCGGCTACTATCCATTCAGGGAGAAAATCACACCATCTTCAGAAACCGTGTGATATCCTGTGGAGCAGACATTTCATATTCCTTTCATTTCCTTGTTCTAGCACCACTTGATGTGTAAGTAGGCCTATAGTGTATTCTAAAAGAAACCGTTTTTACATAATAACCATCGGTAAACACTGGCGAGCTGCGTGTATCAATTGAAAGCGAAATGTTTAAACTTTTTTTCAGAACCTACCTGGATGCTACAAGTACCACTTAAGGCATTGGGAGTTACAAAGAACAGGTATTGTTACTAAAAACTTTGAACTGCAGTTCTTTTTACTTGTACTATATAATTTGTTAACTATTTATATTAATAATGTATAAAATAAAATGTTATTGTTGTTTGTTTTGTACTGTATAACAACAAAAATTTAAGGAAGAAATAATGAGGAATTTAAAAATACTAGAAGTGACTAGACAACACAACTGTATAAATTACTTGGGCTAAATTTAGGTGAGCACTTCGATTTTGTATATAACTCGAACCATTGAGCAATATAGAAGTACCGCCTCTGGTAGTACGTACATCTTAGACATAGTATACTACAAGTAGAGGGTTCTTCAGCTTGTAATATAATGTACATTCTAACGTATGAAACATTATACATATAAGAGACATGACTTCCATAGACACTAAAAAAAGTGAATGACATTTGAAGAATTGACAGCTGAAGCTGAAGTCTGCATTAACAGTAAACTTACTAAAGTAATATTTGTTTGAATAAATTAAATAATTACGGAAAATTAATAAGTTGTTACTTGCTGGAGGAGTTATATTAATAAAATATTAATTCATAAATTCTGAATTTGTTTAAATTTTAATATGGTTTTGTCCTAGTGTAATATCGTAGGAATTTATTATATGCAAAATTTTTATTTTAAGTGAATTTTAAATTGTATTGTATGTCAGCAGTTTTTGTAGGTCTATGTTATTTTTATGTATTTTACTTTGCAGTTAATCTTTGTACGAGATTTTATCCTTGCCTAAAATTTTAAGGCATAAAACAATAAATTAATACAAACTATGTAGGAAATATGAGTAATAATGTTTGATTGTAAAAACTATTCTTATTAACTTCCACTATTTTTTTATTAATTCCTCTTGTTATAACTAAGACGTGTAATAAAATCAGATTGATTTGCTGGTTCTTACCTTCGGACCAAACTTATTTTATTTCTTGTGTTGCATTTGTGTCAAAAACATTTCCCGAATAGTTATAGTTATTTGAAGAGTCATACAAAATTCTTGGAAAATATCTCCCATTGATTCTATAATTCTGGAGGGTAGTATTGAACATAGATTTCCATTTTTTGAAAATCAACACAAATTTTTTTTAACAAAAACAGTAAAAATGTATGTGCTGCCTATTTACTGATGAGGCAATTAGAATAGAGACTAACTAAATTAAGTTATTACTTTTAAAAGTATTTAGTGAATTCATCAAATAATGACAGTCTTTAATAAGCTTCCACTATGATTGACTCGACTAGCAATATGAAGACTTAAAATTTGTACTGTCAAAAAAGGGTCCTTTTCCATGCAGTTGTACCATATTGTCTCTTGTTACTAGTGTTTGATGTACTTGTACATTACATTGCTCCCCTGACTTTATTAGTATAACTAGCATAATATAGTGTAATTTTATTTATGATTGCATAAGCAATTTATTTAAGAAATTGTAATTAAAATAATATTTAAATTGAAGCCACAATTACAGTATTACTCTTCCTTTTCTGACTATTTAAAACAATATTATAATAAACTTTTTCCACTCAGCACTTTCGGTGCAGCTTAGTTATCTAGCCCCAACAGCACCCTTGTTCTTGGACCACTTAGCTCCCGTCTTGCATGTATCCCCGATTGACTAACAATTAAATTGACAACTTCGTATACAGATCGTCATTGACTTTAATATTACCTTCTAGTTTAAGTACCTAATTCTTCACATATTTTAAAATTTAATTTTGTTATTTCAAAAAAAATTTTGTCAAATTTAATCTGTATATTAAAGTCAGCATAAACACTCGCCCCAAAAATATTCAATGAAAAAGTTCTTCACACCGCACAATTTTTCATATTACCGGTAATTCATTAAGTGAATGTTATTACCTATACATAAAATATGTAAATAACACAAAAGGATTGTTTAACACTTTCAAAAAATAAAGTGTTTAAATAAAATGGTTTGTGTAGTTCTTGCATCACTATTGATGTGCACTACATTCACTAGTTAGATAGACTTGTCAGGCTTTAAGCTATGAGTGTACAATACTCACACTTAAATTTCCAAACTGATAAATTTAATTGCTGAGAACACAGGAAGTGGCCTAGTTAGCAGACTTGGGAAAGTTAACCAAAATATTTAACTGATTAAAGTTAAAGCCAGAAAAAAATAACTGATTAAAGTTAACGTTAATGTCTGACAAAAATTACTGATTAAAGTTAAAATTAAAACCAAATTAACTGATTAAAGTTAAAAGTTAAAATATGGCATGTACAATATTTGATCATTTACTTTCCTAAAAAAACAGCTCTTCCATAAAAATCAATGTAACAAAACAACTATTTTTTCACTTTGTATTAATGTGGAACATTAATACAAATTATTCTTGAAAATATAAATATCAATAAAAAACAATATCAAAGGAAACATAATATTCCTAATAACTAGTTTCGCTTTCGCATAATTCCTAATAATAACTGTATATTATTGTTTATCATCTCCCTCTCCCCTCAAGGTCAGTGCTCTCATAAAGATACCTTTAGCCATCCCTACATGCTCATTTATTGTCTGGGTTTGTCTATTTTTAGAACTTAGTCATGTCAAGGCATCAAACTATCTTTCGCTGTCAGTACCGAAAATATTGGTTACGAGCGATAAAACGTAGTAAAAACTTAATTTCTTTCAAAATATTTTACTGTAATTTTAATTAATTTTTTTAAATTAATTTGACTTGCTGTACACTAAATTGATGTCTCCAACTTGCGACTTATGTCACAGCATGCGACCTTCATTTGCACAAGTCCACTTGTATTCACGCAGAGGTGTATTGTAGGGAAATCACATCTTGTATGTTTTGTTGTATTTGCGAGTGTTTCGCCGACATGGTATTTATACAATGTTATTAAATTCGTACAATAATAATTACAGTGCTACACTATAATAATTATTTACAAATTTTGCATGTACTTTATTGCTATTTATACGGTATTTTTTTTTTTAGCGACCGGGAATAATCAAAACCACGAATACCAAGTCCGCAAATGGGATTACTGTATAGTGAAAATAAAAAAGTACAGTACAGTAGTGCACATAATTCGAATTTAAAGTTATTGACTTGCATAATCAACTAAGTTGTAGATTTAGGGAGTTTGTGCGTTCAACGGAACAGCGGCCGCTGTTGAGTCAGCCATGCACCTGTCGCCACCCACCGACCGAGTACACTGAATGAATTGAATTATCCGATCAAATTGATTATAACCTGAATATTTTCGGTCTCGATCATTACGGTAAGACATGGTGACTAATCTTTCCGGACATCGGCCAAATTAACTGGTTTTAATCGTTAACCAATGTTTTAATGATTAAGAGTTAAAAGTTAATCAGTTTTAAAACTATCGATTAAGTTAAAGAGTTACCCATATTTTTAACAATTAATTTTAATCGTTAATTTTTTTAATTGTTAATCCCAAGTCTGCTAGTTAGTATTGTGACAGGTGCTCACCACCTTATAGAACAATAACCACTGGATTTATGTTAACAGTGGTTGTGCTAAATAATGGCTTAATAGTTAATGACATAGTTTATAGTTAAAGGGGGGGAGCCAGCTTGAGGCTAAATGTTTAAGCCTAAAACAGTCTGTAGGTAACCTTGGTCTCCAGACAACACAGGATAGACTCGCTTGTGTTTACCTTCATTTAGTTTAGTTTTAAGTTCCGACCAGCAGAGGAATAGATTGTTTTACTTTAGAAAACGCTTTGAAGGGAAACAGTCGTTTTGTCCCCTTATTTGAAGAACCTTCTAACCCACAACCCATTCTGTCAACACCTGAACGTCCGCAAAAGGACTGACGGCACACTCTAAAAGGTAGTCACATCATCGCCAGGGCACCACAGGGGTGAACTCGATGAGGGCCGCGCCACAGTATGAGTTGTGAGATTCTGTGCTCAAGTTTTATTCTGTCAAGTATAAATTCTTTCAAGTCAAGCTCAGTATATACTTATCCATACTATACCTTTATCAAATTAAATTTTTGTTTATTGAATTAGGTAAATATTGTAGTTATTGTGCCAAAAATGTATTTTTAACATTAATATGTGCTACATTCAAGCATTATTTATCAGAAAAAGGGGAGCAGAGTGACACAATGGTTAAACGTGCTCATCCAGTTAGCTAAAGTTGGAACCTTCAACTCATTTGCCTAGGTCAAATCTACTTACAGGTGTTCTTTTACTTGCCCTATCCACTGCTCATGTCTTCATTAGTCTAACTGGCATAAAGTAAAGACATTAAACAAACAAAATTAA